>JAFMPE010033329.1:0-52843 GCA_024759925.1 Ficus religiosa | reverse complement strand
ATTCCTGTGTAACGTAAACATATACTATATATATAGCTTCGTTTTTCGTTCAAATTTAACTCTAGTTAAATTGTATTTTTTCATTTAAGTTTTTTTTCTTTTTCTGAAAAGTCAACAAAAATTGTAAGTAGTTTTTGAAAAGTCAACCAACTCAAACTTAAAAATTCCATTTCCAACCGATGAATCAAACGCAAGCATAGTGTTGATAAGTTTGATATATACATATCTCTATTTAGTAAATGTTGATAGGTTTGTTATACACATATCTCGTTTTTACGTGGTTTATTTTCAAATTTGTAGCTTTCAATTGTTGAAACTGAAATAGTTTAAGCAACAAAAATTTATATCGACAACATATCCTTTATAAAATACTATATTCATTGGCATTTAAATTTTAGCTTTCGTTTGGCTTTCAGATTTGAATATAAGGATTCCATATCGGTTTTTATCTTTTTCCAAAAATTCAATAAAAATTATAATTGATTTTTCAAAAATTAACAAACTTTAATATAAAAATTCCATTCCAAACTCATAGACGAAACGCAAGCTTAGTTCCCAACTGTAATTTTTAATGTTTAATATCTTGTCTATGAAGAATTTAAAAGTCAAATTAAGTCAAGAAGTTTATTCGTTTTCAAGTCATTTTTTAGATCATGCCCTGAGTTTCTTTTTTATTTTTTAGAAAAAATATATTTCCTTTTTAATGTTTCATCTATAATGGATTGCTTAAATTACATTTAAAAAAAAAAAAAGATGAATTACTTTATTGTCATTTGAGTGATTATTTGATATAAAACAATAATATACTAAGGTGAAGACGTATTATCAATTTATCACTAATATACATAGGCAACGAGTTAAGGATTATTGGTACATTATTTATGGACCATCTAAAATCTAATAAATTTTTTTTTAAAATCATTTATGTAAAAAATAAGAAATTTGGCTATTATTTTAAAATAGTGACAAAAAAAAGCAATTTATATAATTTTTTCTATAATTCGACGTACGTAAAGGTTTTATGTGAAGACATGAGTCTAGTGGGAAAAAAAAAATGGCATTTGTTTGTTCTATGAATACAGTTATGTAACTTGCGATTATCATGACCGTCTTTTTTTCGTAAATTTATGTGAAGGTTTTATTTCTTACAGGTAAAAGATAAATGAAACTTTCTATATTTTTGAAATAAGACTAGTTTATGTGCAATGCACATTGGATAAATTTGAGAAATTTATCTAAGGAAAAATTAAAATCATAAATAAAAAAATGCAAAAAAGGACGTAAGAAAAAGGCACGAAAAAAGATTAAAAAGACAAAATGAAAGAAATTATTAACATGAAAAATGACTAAAATGAAAAAAAAACAGAAAAAGAATAACAAAAATGATCCAAAAAAATAGAATACTAAAAAATAAATACAAAATAAAAAAAAGACTAAAATGAAAAAAAAATTGGTCCAAAAAAAAAAAAGTTAAACAAAGTACTAAAATGGAAAAAAAAAAAACAAAAACTAGAGAACCAAAAATTAAATACAAAAATCTTTCGTCTAAAATGAACTGTTTTGTAGGAAGCGGATGAGCACATTGTGCTTTTGATAATATGTATAGATGCTTCTAAACCCTTTAAAAACTCTAAATTGAAAAAGTTGCATTAATAAAAAAATGTTTTTTTTATGTGGACGTCCCTTCGAAGTTTTTGAATTTAGTAAACTAGTCCCTAATTTTTTTTCCTCGCAATCAACTCCCTTAATTTATAATTTTTAATTATTCAGTCTTTTTTGCTCAAATTCATTAAAATTAGATAGTTTTTTTACACATAACTTGCACATTACAATCCAAGGAAAGAATTGTTGGTAATTTTTACTTAGTTTCAATATAAATTTCTTTAAAAACTTGAACCTAATTATATTATAATTCAAACATAACTATTTTAGTTGGTTAGTTAGTTTGAGTTGAAATATTTTAGTTGTAATAGTAAATTTTTTTGAATTTTCAGAAAAGACAAAAAACTTTTGAGAAAAAGATAAAATTTTTTTGAGAAAAAGACAAAAAAAAAAATACAATTTGAATTGAAATGAGATGGTGAGGCAAAAAAAGCTTTAAAATTTAAAAGAAACTTGTCTTGAAATTAGCATAAATGATCACCACTGTCCTTTCTGGGCTATAACATGCAAGTTAGATTAAAAAAAAAGACGTCCCAATTTGAGAATAGTACTGAATTGTCAAAAATTATCTGTTCAGGAGTTGATTGTCAGAAAAAAAATATTAGAGACTAAATTACTATATTCAAAAAGTTCAAGGGTATCCGTACAAATTAGTCAAAAAAAAAAAAATGCTTTTAGCGGAAAAAGGAAAGAAAGAAAGAATATCTTAAAAAAAAAAAAAAAAAATCATTTTAACGGCAATGCACCTGGAGGTGCCTAAAACTATTAAAAAAAGAAAAAAGTGTCAGAGCCTTAAAACCCTAAACCCTACCAGTGGAAACTCAGTGCGCTAAAGCTAAAAAATCCACTCAGTTCCAAAACCCTAATTACGGTTAAGGAGAATTGGTTCTGGGTTTGTGAAATTTTGTTAAACAGATCACACACACACACACACACACACACATATTTATACATAATTATTGCGTTATATTTATACAGTTGTTAAAGAGTTTTGAGTCTTTAGAATGGAGAATTTCAGTCTACAATCTTCACTCAAATGGCTTCTTGATCGCTGCCCAAAGCTCCGAGATGTTTGCGTGTTCCAATCGTATGCGAACCAGGTACGAAGTTCGAATGCGTTTCTCGAGTTCTGCTTGGCTTCAAATTTTTGCGAAGTTAAGATTTTTATTACGAGGAACAGAAATTGCCGTAGGATATATATATATATATGTATGTATATTTAAGTAAGAAGTATTTTTGAATTTTATCTGATATATTATGCAGGGGGTGAGAGAAGATGAAGATGAGGTGGTGAAGAAGTTAGCGGAGGCTTTCCTGGTGCCGGAATTCACGGCTACGGTGACGGGTTGTTTCCGGCCGATATTGAGAGAAATTGTGGACAAAGCCGTGGGGTTGCTCCGGTTTGTGCCCAACTTGAGGTTAAATTCTGATGAGGCAATTACAGCAGTAGACAATGACGATTGGATTTTAGTTAAAGATTCGGTTGTTGAGTACTATAGTCGAAATGGGAAGGGTCTGGATCTCCATGAGCACGCTTGTCTGGCCTTCTGCCGTGCCCTTGATTTGACTCCCTTTCTGTTGGGGTAAGATAAGATGTGTGATTTACCCACTTGCATGTAAAGGGAAACTGATAGCATTATATGTAAGACAAGTTTGCTTTTATTTTGTGCAGGTCTGTGATAAGTTATTTTGAATTTGCACCTCCACCATTCCAACGTGTTTTGACAGGACAAGCAATTTCTGATCCTGGTGTTACGGTATGTCATATTTCTTTGGCAAGTGTGCAGATATTTTCTTTTGGAATACACCAAAATAAATAAACACGCAAGTTTGTATGCAAGTGTGTCTCTAATGAGAAAAGAATCCCAAACCAAAAGTCCTTATTCAAGAAAACGGCGAAACAAAATCCTTCCAATTTCAAAAGCAAAAGAAAGGAACGGTGTCAAATTCCTTGGCTAATGAAACCTGAGGAAGGTCAGCTGAAAATTTTTTCTTCCGTGTGTACTATGTACCTGGCTCATGAGTTATGAAAAGATTTATTTCATAGACTAGTACTTTAAATTGATCTTAGTTCTTGTACTATATTGTTATTGTTTTGAGTTAATTGTATCCGTTTAAGAATCCCTTCTTGCATTGAAGCTGGGACATCTTTTCTTCGATTCCATTTTAGGCTTCATCTCGTGAAAGCTTAAGCAGATAGGAGGGGTAAAAAGCTAATCTTACTTGTACCAGAATTGGCGAAAACTTTTCAAACAAGCCAAAGTAAATTGCTTAGGTGGTAACAGGTTACTATTGTTAGATTGAGTTTGTATAATGCTTAAGCTAAGCGAAGTTAGTCTTTTGCTAAAGCTGTCATGACATGGTTTCTTAATAAACTTAAGTGCTAATTCAGATAAGTGAGTGATTGGACTTTTACTTTTCATACGAGAGTAAATCATATGAAAGCCTTTTTTGGGCGTCTCATGCAACTTTAATCTTATATTGGACATTGATTGCTTTTTCTTGTGATAATTTCTTGATTTTTCAATTATCGTGATCTGTTTTTTGGTAGGTTGGACGTCGCTTACTATCTGTTGTCAGGACATCTTACCGTCTCCTCTTAACGGCATCTGACACTTTCACTAAACTTTGGGATTGGTCATGTTTCTTGTACCTCATAAAACAGTATAAAATCCCTGATTCTTGCAGCTGTACCGAAACTCTGGAGATTTTTAGTGACATTAAATGGTGTTGGCTTAAGATTGTGTCAGTTGCTCTTAGGTTGAGTGACAGGGCAATTGAAAACTTGGGAGTTAAGTTAAAAGGATCTGAAGCTGAAGAATCTGAAGATGCACTTTTATGTTTTTTGAGGTTGGTTTTCAGTCTTTTTAAAATAGCAATCATTTATACGCAGCAGGTCCATGTTGTTTATGTTATTCGACCATTTTCAGATGGGAGAGGTTCCTCCAGGATGTCTCATTGGAGAAGGCTGGTTGGTACATTGAATCATCCAGACAGAATGAGTCAGCTTCCTGCAATGGAAGCTGCGATTTTGATCAGAAAATGTTTGTGCAGTCTTCTGGTTTTGACTGCCAGCACATTGCTTCAACACAAGTTCGTCTTGAGCCACCAGTTAGGAGTCAACGGCGTTTTTGGTAGGTTTGCATCTTGCAAAACAAGAGATTCCCATTTTATCTTTTTCTCATAGCATCTGCTACCAGTAGATATGTTATTTTACTGCGAGTCATAGTGTGAGGTTTGCTTTTTCTGTTCACCTGGTAATTTTAAGGGTGTCTGTGCTTTGGCCATGGCTCTTATACTTATCGTTTTGTGATCTTTTCTGTTTTCATCAGGGATTGTGCGTTGTCTGGAAATCCATTTGTTTTAACATCAACTGTGAAGACAAGTTTTGAAACAGTAAGATTAGCTACAAGTCAAAAGTGGCCGGTGCTTTTATATGGTCCCAGTGGCAGTGGAAAATCTTCTCTCATTAGCAAGTTAGCCCATGATAGCGGGAAACAAGGTAGAGATCTTGTTTTCTTAATTGTTAGTATGACAACATTCTTTATCTTTGGTAGGGCGTTGAGGACTAGGCCTGCTTAGCTTTCATTTTAATAATTTTATAGCCTGATCTTTGACTTGTTTTTTTTTTTTGGTTGATTATGAGGACCTCTCATCCTCTTAACTTCTAATTGATTATCTTTATAATAAATATTTTTTTTCCGTTTTTTTTTTTCCTTTAATTGTAGTATATCCTAGCTCTAGGAGTTCCGTTAATCTCACCTCTCCTTGTCACTCTCGTTCGGGATAATTTAAATGTCAAGTTTTGGACAAACACGAATTGTGATAAATTTAGGTTTTTGTTGCTAGAAACTTTTTTTTTTCCTTGACGGAAGATTAAAAGCCATGGAATTTTGGTAATTTAGGTTTTCTGTATTGGAGGACACCTTGTTCTCCCTCACTTATATTTGATAATTTACTTTATGATTGTCTAATTTTTTTTTTTTTTGACACATTTACTTTATGATTATCAATAAAAGAGGTTCCCCCCCCAAAAAAAAAAAAAAAAACCCATGGAATTTTGACATTGTGTAGAATTGTGGAGAATGCTAAAAGTGATTCGTGGAGCGTTTGATCAAGAGATATCATCTATTTTTAATGATTTAGCCATTGAGCCTAACTTTGGACTCTCATGCCTTTGACAAGCTCTATCAGATCGTTAATATTTCATTTCTAAAGATCTACTTGTCTCTTGCTTTATAACCAATTTCCTGAATTTTTATTGGATTTTCTAACGTAAATATCATTTGACCCCCTCTTCTATTCTGCAGTTGTATCGATACCCATGGATGATCAAATGGATGGAAAAACATTAATTGGGAGTTATGTTAGTACGGAACAACCTGGCGAGTTTAAATGGCAGCTAGGGTCACTTAGTCAGGTTTGTCTCTTTTGCTCAAGAGATAATATAGTTCTTCTCGCTGTTGTTTCTTTCTTTTATTCGATTAAATTTATTTCTTTTTCTTTTTTTTTTAGTATACTTTACGTACGTTTTTCTCTCCACAGGCAGTTCTCCATGGATACTGGGTTGTTTTTGAGGATATTGACAGAGCGCCCTCTGATGTACATTCTATCACGTTGCCTCTGTTGGAGGGCGCAAGCTCGCTTGTAACTGGGAACGGAGAGGTAACTGGAATTTTTGTTATTGGTCATGGACATCATTTTGGCACTTAACTTTGGTAATTCGTTGGACATTATTGAGTTTTGATCTTCACTTCCGATTCAAATGACTTAGTTTGGTTAGAGGGAAAGAAAAAGGGAGGAGAGAAAACATACAAAGGAAAGAGAAAGTAAAAGAGAAAAAGGAAGTTGGGTCCTTTATTGTGTTTGATATGATAGAAGGAAAGAAAATGGGTGATCAAGTAAATGACTGTTTTACCAATTTGTTAACTTTGTTTTAGTTTAGAAATGAGGACAAAGAGGTAATGTCTCTTTATGCAAAGAAAGCAAGATTTCTCTCCAAAAATTTTCATTCGTGGAGGGATTAAAAATTGTGGGGCCCATGTGTCCTTTTATTTCTCCACTTTTCTCTTCTACCAAACAACTTACAACTCTATTTTCTACTCAAAAACTCCTGCTCTTTGCTTTTCTCCCACTTTTCACCTCTACCAACATTAGTTTCCCTTGAGATCGTATTCATCTTCCAAGTATGGTTTACCAGAGACGGCTGTTGATTTTTTAGAAGTTTTTAGAGTGTTACGAATATTTGCAGGAGATACAAGTAGCAGAAGGTTTTCGATTGTTTTCCACAATTACAGCTTCTAATCTTGAAGTATCTAGCAGTACAAAAGGTATGATTCTTGCCTACCTTCTAGTTCTTTTTGGTAATCCTTTATTATGAATTGCTTCTGATTTCTTATTTTCTCTTTGGAGTGGATTTCTGCCATTCAGAGGATTGTCTTATATATTTTAATGCTATTCTAATTGTTTGGTGGCCAAGGGTTAAATTTTCATCTGTTGCATTAACTGCATTCTTATGGTATTTGTTCTTGATTTGTGGTGCTATATATCTTTTTTTTTCCCCCTTTTTTTTCCGCTTGTCTTTTTAAAAATTTTATGGCCACATAGACTTACAAGAAACATAACATGAGTAGTGCTTCCTTTTAAGTTGGCATAGAATCTCCTCACCCCCCCCCCCCCCCCCCCCCCTCCCGCCCTTCTCTCTCCATGTATGTATCTTGTTATTTAATGTTCGTTGTTGATTAAATGTGAGAAAACTTTTGTTGTAGGGGGGTCACTCTCTGTTTTTTGGAGGAGAGTGAAGGTTAGATCGCCAAAAGAGGGGGACTTGGAAGATATAGTGACAGCAAGTTATCCAAGACTGGAACCTATAGCTAAGAGGCTAAGAGGTTCGTTACATTACCTTATAAATGTTTTCAGATTAAGACACATTTTCCTGCGACTAACAAATGATATTACTTCTAGAAACTTTTGATAAGGTAAATGAACTTGATGAAGTTCGTTACCGAAACTCGGATTCTGTCGGGCATCTAAGCAGGTTCTCGTTAAGGTAAGTGGAGTTTTTGTTTCTGGTTCTCGTTTGACACTTTCATGGATGTAAAATATTTTTTTTTTTTTTTTTTTAAGTCTGGATATTCGAATCTTGATTGCAGGGATCTACTTAAATGGTGCAAGCGTGTAGATAGTCTGGGTTTAAGCTTCATTGGGAACAGTTTGTCAGCTGATGAGTGTCATTGCATCTGTCAAGAGGTCTCTAACTTAGTCTGCAGGCTTCTCTTTGTTGTTGTCCTTCATGTCGTGCTGATGATTGATCTATGATGTTGCAACTTTTGATTTTTTTATCTTGTGATTTTAGGCAGTTGATATATTTGCGGCCTTTTCACCTGTTGATGACACTCGCAAGACTATAAGAAATAAGATTGCCGAGCTGTGGCACGTGCCACCAACTACTGTAGAGAATTTGTATACTGCCAATAAACCCTTAATTCAGGTCCTTGATTTTAGAACTCATTATTGTCATTGTAACTTGCTGTCTGACTTGGTGACATGATGAAAAATTCTTACTGTTTGAGCATGCTGCAGGATTCACTTGCAGAAATAAGAATTGGTCGAGTTACACTTGAACCTCTTAAACACCAAACTACTGTTAGTACAGTCTCTTGCCTTGCATTCTCCTGCTTTCAGTTACCTCCAAACTAAGCTTCCGTATTGATATTTTCATGTACTTTTGCAGTTCCGTTCCAAAAGAAAATCATTTGTTGAGATCCGTAGTTCTCTTCATTTGCTCGAGAGACTAGCTGCTTCTGTTAAGTATAATGAGCCTGTTCTTATGGTTGGGGAAACTGGCACCGGAAAGACCACGCTTGTACAGGATCTGGCTCGGAGGCTTGGTCAGAAACTAATAGTTCTGGTAATTTTGATTAGGATCTCTTTCCCTCTCTCTATATTTCCTGTTTGTTTTTTCTATAATTGGTCATTGCAGTTGTTTATTTTTAAGGTATTCTTAATGCCCATTTTTTTTTTTGTTCCAGAACTTGAGTCAGCAAAGTGACGTTGCTGACTTATTAGGGGGGTTTAAGCCTATGGATGCTAAGTTTATATGCTTGCCCCTGTACAACGAGTTTGAAGACCTCTTCCAGAAGACATTTTCTAAGAAGGTACTTTGTGTTTGATATGCGTCTCACACATTTATTTTTGAACTGTTTTAACAATAACCTTGTTGCTTTTTCAGGCCAATAGTGATTTTCTCTTGCGTTTGCAAAAGCATTTCAATGATAAGAAGTGGAAATCATTACTAAGTGGGTTTCAAAAAGGTGTTGATTTTTTCTGGAAGTCAGTTGACAAGGGATTAGCAGAACCTGGGAAAAAGCGAAAGAAGCCATTGGATGAGGAAAGAATTAAGTCTTGGGAGAATTTTGCTGGGAATCTTGAAACCGCCCGTCACCAAGTACTTGCTTCGTCTGGAATTATATTTTCATTTGTAGAAGGGGCTTTCATAAACGCGCTAAAGAATGGTTATTGGATTTTGCTTGATGAGGTGAATTTGGCTCCGCCAGAGACTCTGCAGAGAATAAGTGGTGTTCTTGATGGAGCTAACGGTTCACTCTGTTTGGCTGAAAGAGGAGATGTTAATTGTATACATCGACACCCTAACTTTCGTTTGTTTGCTTGTATGAATCCTGCAACTGATGCTGGGAAGAGGGATCTACCATTCTCTTTAAGGAGCAGATTTACGGAATATTTTGTTGATGATGTTCTAGATCATGAAGACCTCACTCTTTTTGTCAATCAATTTTTGGGCGACAAAAAATCAGCTAAAGACTTGGCAAATAAGATAGTGTGCTTTTACAAAAAAGCAAAAGAAAGCGCAAAAGAAAAGCTGCAGGATGGAGCTAATCAAAAACCGCAATATAGTTTAAGGTCTCTTTATCGTGCACTAGAATATACAAGGAAGGCTGAAACAACTCCTGGTGGATCAAAAGTTCCTCAGAGAGCAATATATGATGGATTCTGCATGTTTTTCCAAACTTTGCTGGATAGACCAAGTGCCGAGACAATGAATAAGATGATATTGTCTTTCTTCCTAGGAGGGAAAATTCCACCTCATGTACCTTTTGATGATTATTTGCGTGCAAATGGAATTACGAAAATGCAGATGGAGTTGCATGGAGATGAATTTACAAAAAACTACATATTAACTAGAAGTGTAAGGGAAAATCTAAGAAATGTGGCACGTGCTATTTTGATCAAAAGGTATCCTGTACTCTTGCAGGGACCCACATCTAGTGGAAAAACTAGCCTTGTTCGGTATCTTGCTACCCTAACAGGTAATGAATTTGTTAGAATCAACAATCATGAACACACTGATCTGCAGGAATATCTGGGTACATATGTAACAGATGCTAGTGGGAAACTGGTCTTTCATGAAGGTGCGTTGGTTAGGGCTGTGAGAAATGGTAGTTGGATTGTTCTGGACGAGCTAAACTTGGCTCCATCAGATGTTCTTGAAGCATTGAATCGTTTATTAGATGACAATAGAGAGCTTTTTGTGCCTGAATTGCAACAAACAATCCCAGCAAATCCGGATTTTATGCTTTTTGCTACTCAAAATCCGCCTACTATCTATGGAGGCCGAAAAATGCTTTCTCGTGCATTTAGGAACCGATTTGTAGAGATCCATGTGGATGAAATTCCGGAAGATGAGTTAAGTACAATCATAGAGAAAAGGTGTAGGATACCAGGCAGTTATGCTAAGAAAATGGTTGATGTCATGAAGGAGTTGCAGTTGAACAGGCAGAGAAGCAAAGTGTTTGCTGGAAAACATGGGTACATAACTCCACGTGACTTATTTCGTTGGGCTGATCGTTTTAGGGAACTTGGTGGTAGTTCTACCGATGATTTGGCTGGAGATGGTTATTTTCTTTTGGCGGAGAGGCTGCGAGAAGAAGGCGAGAAATCTGTTGTCCGAGAAGTTTTGGAGAAACATCTCCGTGTTAAATTAGTAGAAAATGACTTATATAATAAGGTATTCTCATGGTCCTTGCGAATTTTCTTATGCTCTGTGTCTGTTGTTTCCATCCTTTTTGAAAAGGTCCGTACCTTTTCATGTTTATGAGTGTTTTATGGATATTCTCTTTATGTTATGTGAAAGGGGTACCTAAAAATTAATTTTATTCAACATACCGTGTGTTAGCAAAAGAAGGATATTTAGTGGTTTCTCTCTTTCTATTTGTTTTTTGTTTGTTTTGTTTTGTTTTTTTGTTTTGTTAAAAACTGAGTTATCATTTTGGGGAAGAATATGGTAGTCGCCTCGAGTACAACCACCGAGTTCGTTGATTAGTTTATGTGTACCAGATGGTTATTCGTTGACTTCATATTGTAATAGTTAATATTTTGGTTTTCATTCATAAATTCAATATATGTTCTGTGAGTTAATAAAGTCAATCTCCAACTTTTTTATATTTTATTGCATCTCTTTATCTCCTATTAAAATAAATGTGCATAAATTAATTTCATAAATATCTTGAGATGTAACTTTTTAATGTTCTGTAATTTATTGGACTTCCTTTTTAGAATTTCTCTATTGGAGCTGGAGACACGGAGGGTTCTCAAAGGTATGAACTCTAAGAGTTACATTGGTTTGGAACTAGTCTTGAGCGTTGGTTGACATTTGGTTTATTTTTGAAACCATTTATACACTAACGACTCCTTTCAATACAGTGTCACTTGGACTAAAAGTATGCAGAGATTGTATTTTCTTGTGGAGCGTTGCCATAGAGCAAAAGAGCCTGTACTTCTTGTGGGTGAAACAGGGGGAGGGAAGACAACTGTGTGTCAATTACTGAGTTCTCGTTTGAAGTCAAACTTACATATTTTGAACTGCCACCAGTACACTGAAACTTCCGATTTTCTTGGGGTTAGTTTTGTTACATTTTTCATTTTAGGGTAAATTACTTGTTTGGCACCTAACCTGATGTAGCGGTTTGGTCTCCAACCACTTTTTGTGACTAGAAGCTCCCTAAACTCTTTAAAAGGTTGCAAATTGGTCCTTTTTGTTAGTTTACCAGTTCTCCCAAAAGCTTAAGCTTTTAGGAGTTGGGCCAACAATAGTTTTATATTTCAACACTCCCCCTCACGTGCAGGCCAAACAACGGGCAAACGTGCGGGCAAATATTAATTTGAAAGTCCAACACAAATTATAAGAAGCCCGAAACATATTAAAGGCCTAACACGCAATGATAATAAAGGGGTTATATTAAGAGTGCAATTGCAGGGATTCGAACTCAGGACCTCCTGCTTTGATACCATGTTAGTTTACCAATTCTCCCAAAAGCTTAAGCTATTAGAAGTTGGGCCAACAATAGTTTTATATTTCAACACTTTTTGTTAATAGAAGTTAAAAGTTTAGCAGAAATTGTAACGTGAATCACACATGGATTACCTTTTGAGGGTAATAGAAAAATACATAATGCAAATTGCATGTGTCATACACGTGATCCTTTAAATGTAATTTTTAACATTTGTTCGTAAAAAGGACCATTTTGTACTCTTTTAAAGAGTTTTGGGAGCTTTTAGTCACAAAAAAAGGGGGACCAAATAGCCACTTTGTAAAAAGGTTAAGGACTAAATTAATAATTTACTCTTTTGTTTATTGTCATCTTTTGTCAATGTCAGGATTTTTTGGAAAATATCTTGATGACCTATTTTTACAGGGTTTTTATCCAATTCGAGAGAGGTCGACATTGATGTCGGAATTTGCAGAAAAGATTGAAGGATTTAAAGAATTGGTCACGCTGGATCCTTCTAACTGCTGTAACCCAGACTCTGTATGACATCGTCATTTACTTTAAAATTTTCCTAATTACATCACTTCTTTCTTGGGGAGTAATATGGTCTTTTGGAGTCTTTTTTGCTTCAGAATATTTCTTCAGACATAGATCAAGCCTCTTCAACTTTGACTGTACTGCGAGAAATGATCAAAAAGTACAAACAAGAATTAATTCCACGAACCAGTGTCTCCCATGAAGATATGATAAAGAAACTGCAAATCATAATAGACAGCCTTTCTGAGCTGCATCGGAAGTGGCAGACTATTTTCATGTGGCAAGATGGACCTCTTGTTCATGCAATGAAAAAAGGTGATCTCTTTCTGGTGGATGAGATTTCGTTGGCTGATGATAGTGTAATCGAAAGATTGAACAGTGTCCTGGAGACAGAAAGAACTTTGGTGAGTTGTATTTTAATTCTACTTCTGGTTACGAAGCTTGGATTAAGAAATGCTTCAACTAGGATGTCAACTAGTATCATTTTGTTTTCAGCGTTTGGGTAATTGCTGCTTTTGGGACTTTTGCACGTACTTCACATGTGAAAAATAACGATACAATTTAATTAATTTTTCTTTGATTGGTTGCATCTGTCTAATGCATTTTTGAATTCCATGCTGTTTGCAGTCTCTAGCTGAAAAGGGGGGCCCTGAGCTGGAGAAGATAACCGCTGACGAAAAATTTCTATTACTTGCAACAATGAACCCTGGTGGTGATTTTGGCAAGAAGGAACTGTCTCCAGCTCTTCGTAACCGGTTTACTGAGATTTGGGTACCTCCTGTTTCTGATATAGGTGAACTTCGATCAATTACTTTGCAGAGGTATGTAAATTTGACCTTTTTGGAGGTTGGGAGATGATACCATCTTTCTCTTTATTTATTTTTTTCCTTTTACATTTGCAGGTTGTCCTCAAAGCTCTCAGGCATTGTTGATCCCATGATGAGCTTTTGGGAAGTATGTACTTTTCTGAATCTCTCTCTCTCTCTCTCTCTTGTGTGTGGAAGTGATAAAACTGGGACAATCCCCGAGTCTCTTGATTGTAGAGTGAAGCTATTGTAGACGTACCATTTGTAAGCCCATGCATGGAAAAATGCTTTTTAGATATTAGATTTATGGAATAAATTTTTCTTCCATACTATTTCCTTTTGGTCATTGGCGTTAAGAGCCACGCTCTCTGTGGTGGATGAATGAATGTTTATCTTTTGGGACTTGGGAGTCGTGATTTTACTATTATTATTATTATTATTATTATTTTTTTTTTTTTTGTAAAAAATGTTGGTCTTCAGTTATCTGTTTGGGCATGGTATGATGTCAATAATTTCTTTTTGGGTTATTTTCGTCTTCAATTTTCATTAAAGGTTCCTTTTAATGTATAGCTATGAACATTTTCTTTTGTCGTTGGAGGGAAATGAACATTTGTTTAAATGGCCTCTTTTTGGTTACTGATTTGCTGAGCTGTTGTTTCTTATTTGTTGT
Organism: Ficus religiosa; assembly: GCA_024759925.1. Lineage (NCBI taxonomy): Eukaryota > Viridiplantae > Streptophyta > Magnoliopsida > Rosales > Moraceae > Ficus > Ficus religiosa. The sequence continues at coordinate 38,882 of JAFMPE010033329.1, read as the reverse complement.
TTTTCAGTGGTTCAGCTGTTTACGGACAGGAAAAGTGCTGACTGTCAGAGATCTTCTTTCATGGGTTGATTTTATGAATGTGACAGAAGAAATACTGGGAGCCAAGAATGCATTTTGTCATGGCCTGTTCCTTGTTTTGCTCAACGGATTGAGTTTAGGTGCGTTCTTAGTACAGCTTTTATCTTGTCCGTTCTACTTTTTACTTCATTCTTTTGGTTTCTGGATGACAAAAATAAATGTTTTTTTTCTTGTCGATTTATCTAAACTTTTAGATTCAGTATGTTCAGAACTACCATAAACATCTAATTACGGACACCTTTTTTTTTTTTTTTTGGGGTTTGAGTGTTGGGGGGGGGGGGGGGGTGGAGGGGATGGATTATGTAACTTTTAAGCTATGCTTAATCATCATTGGAAATTTATTTATGCATGTTTTAAGGACTTCTCAGATTTCTGTATTCAGTTTATGCTTAATTGCATCCTTTGTTTGCCCTGGGCAACAAATCATTATGCCGGTTTTGATTGGAATGATTCGTGTCAGTTCATCTTTAGATCATATTTAGTTTTCATGGGAGTTTTTGATTAATATTTACGGTCTTTATTTTCATTCTACTTTGAAAAATTGAACTTAGTGGGTTACCATATTGCTTGATCTTTATATTACAGAGAAAGTTGATTTTTTTTTTTTTTTTTTGGGGGGGGAAAATTTGCACCTTATGGTGCCGTTCACTTTACAACAACATGTGTCAGTCTATAACTTTTTAGACATGGAAATGTTAAGTCACTTGATAGCTGTACCTTCTGTTATCAGGAACTGGAATATCAAAAACGGAAGCTGGAGAACTGAGGGAGCGATGTGTGTCTTTCATTTTGGAGCAACTAAAGGTTTTTATACATTTGTTTATCTTTATTTGTTCTTCTACTTACTCTCTTCATAAAATAAATCTTTCCTTAAAGTGTTCCCTTCTTGTTGGTCTGCAGTACATAGCTGTTAGTAGTGTGGATGTCTGTGTTTTACTTTCACTTTCTCATGGAAATTTCTAAAATCCTGCAAATTTTTATTATTTTTCTAGTATTATTTTTATGTTTCTTTATTTCCACCGCCCATATAATTGTCCCTTTCTCGTTGAGAGCTATAGAAATAGAAGAGAGCGAAAAACATAGGAATTGATGAAAATCCGACAGGAACATGTACAATCTGTGATTTAAGATTTCCTGATTCATATACAATGATCCTTGTCTGATTTTTGTCTGCTAATAAAGGTGGATGATGCAAATTCGGCGTTTTCAAAACTAATAGTGCAAAATGATGGTTGGGTGGATCTTGATACAAGTGGAGATGTTTCTAGTGGTGATGGAATGCAATTTGACAGTATCTTTTATCCTTTTAACATTGAACAAGGTTAAGTTCATGCACTGTGATTTTGTCTAGTTATTTCTTTTAAAATAATCACTTTTTATCAGCGGTTGTGGCATCATGTTTTAGATGTTGCTTTCGAGCATGGTCTATTCTTTAACATAAGTACTTTGGCCGTCTCCCTTCCTCCCTTATTCTCTCTTTCTCTCTCTCTAACAAGAAACTTCATGCTCTTGATCATAAAATCAATTACAATGGCAAAAAAGAAAGCAAAGAAAAGGGAAAGTCCTTGAAGATTTTATCAGTTGATGCCCAAAATAAAACTTAGTATTTCACTTTGTCACATAGGTCCACTGTCTGCATCTCTCGATCTTAAAAGATCCTCACATTTCAAGTTTTTAGCACCAACTACCCACACAAATGCACGGCGTGTAGTCCGTGCTATGCAGCTTCCAAAGCCTGGTATGCCTTCATATTCAGTGCACTTCTTCTTTTTTTTTTTTTTTGTCTAAACCTTTAGTTCATGACCTTAAAAGCTTCATTATCAGCTATCTTAACTGACATATGCATAATGCATTCCAGTTCTCCTGGAAGGTAGCCCAGGAGTTGGGAAGACTAGTTTAATTGTTGCGCTGGGCAGATATTTTCAGCACAGAGTTGTACGGATAAATTTGTCTGAGCAGGTCTCTGATCTTCAACTTTCTCATGGTCTTGCCTCTATTTTTGCCTCTTCCTTCCTCTGTGACTGATTACGTTTATGATGCTAACGCATAGACTGATATGATGGACTTACTGGGGTCGGACTTGCCTGTTGAGAGTGATGATGGAATGAAGTTTGCCTGGTCCGATGGAATCCTATTGCAGGTAAAAAGACTAATTTTGAAAGTTGTAATTGTCTTAATGTACTTGAGGGATGTTCTAACACGCTCTCTCTCTTGTATGCTAATTTTGCAGGCTTTAAAGGAGGGTTCTTGGGTTTTGCTTGATGAGCTGAATCTTGCGCCGCAATCTGTGTTAGAGGCATTGTCATAAACTCTCTAGTTATTCTTTCTATCGATTTATGTACTTTTACTTTCTGAAACTCTGAACCTGTCAAATCTTTATTAGGGTTTGAATGCTATTCTGGATCATCGAGCTGAAGTCTTTATCCCAGAGCTTGGTCGTACATTCAAGTGTCCACCTTCCTTCAGAATTTTTGCTTGTCAAAATCCTACTTATCAAGGGGGTGGCAGAAAAGGCCTTCCTAAATCCTTTCTCAACCGTTTTGCCAAGGTACCTTTTTTTTTTTTTCTTTTGGCACTGAATTCAAGTTGTGTGAGCTTCTGCTTAATTATGGATGTGGTTTATAATTCTCTATCTTGTTTCAGGTTTATGTGGATGAGTTAGTTGACGAGGACTATATATCGATATGTGCATCATGCTTTCCATCAATACCCGGAGATTTGCTTGAAAAGTTAATTTCATTCAATAAGAAGTTGTATGAGGACACCATGTTGTATCATAAGTTTGCTCAGGAAGGTTCTCCATGGGAGTTTAACCTGCGAGATGTGATTCGATCATGTGAAATCATAACGGGTTCGATCATATTCCGCTATCTTTGTTATTTGGTGTTTCTAGTAAGTTATTGTAGTTTTGGAGTGATATGCTTGGTCTCTAAGATTTGCTTCAACCATTTAGGTGCACCTGACAAGACAAAGGAGTATTGCTTCCTTAACTTAGTTTACGTTCAAAGGATGCGTACTGAAGCTGACCGCAGACAAGTGATTCATCTGTATGAGCAGACTTTCAAAGTGAAGCCATGTATAAATCCTTCCCCACGAGTCCAACTTGATCCAAGGTATTTGATTGTTGGCAGTACTTGCATAGAAAGAAATTCTGTTCAGTCGTCTAAAGTTTATAGCAGTGACCTAAAAATTTTGCCTGGAATTCGTCAAAGTTTGGAAGCTGTAGTGCAATGTGTAAAGCATCAATGGCTGTGTATTTTAGTTGGTCCAGCATCATCTGGTAAGACTTCATTGATTAGGTTACTGGCGGAGCTCACTGGCAATGTACTAAATGAATTACATCTTTCATCTGGTACGGATATATCTGAAATACTTGGATGCTTTGAGCAATACAATGCTATTAGGAATTTTCGCTCCATTGTTACTGAAATGCAGTGCTATATTGATGAGTATTGCTATTCAAAGAAAGATTTTGCAAGTGAAGGAATTATCACCAAATGGTTTGCTTTTTCATCCAGCATAAACGATGATTTTCTGTCATGTTTTACCTCTCATAACGAGGAAGCTAAGAAGAGATTTATGAATTCTCTTACTCTGTTAAAGGAGATCATAGGGCAATTTGAGTTGTTTCTGGAGAAAAATAAAACTGTCGTATCTTGGTCAGACGAAGAACGTGATAGAGCCAATAGGACAATTGATAGAGCCACGAGGACAATTGGTAAGTTGCTAGAAGGCCATAAGAAAGGGTCATTCTCAGCAAAATTTGAATGGGTTGCAGGATTGTTAGTTAAGGCTATAGAGCGTGGGGAGTGGATTGTGCTAGAGAATGCAAATTGCTGTAATCCGACAGTAAGTAAACTTCTCTAAACATTACTACTCTTTTCCCATCTTCATTTTGTATTACATCCCATTTTATTAACTACTTACTGCGTACAAATTACAAAATCTGCTCGGCTGTCATCTGAATTTTTTCTCGAAAAATTGTGTACAGGTTCTTGATAGGATCAACTCTTTGGTGGAGCCTTCAGGGTCAATTACAATAAATGAGTGTGGTATTGTTGACGGAAAGCCGGTTATTCTCCATCCACACCCTAACTTCCGCATGTTCCTCACAGTTAATCCTAGTTTTGGTGAAGTGTCCCGTGCAATGCGAAATAGAGGAGTTGAAATATTTTTGATGCAGCCATGTTGGTTGCCGGATGAGTCTAGTGGATTTAAGTGTGATGAATTCGAACTGAAAGATGCCAACAAATTTCTTGTTCTCTCAGGTATTCCCATTGATGGCTTGGTGCAAGCCATGTCCAAAGCACACGTTTATGCTAGGAAGGAAGGCCTACATTTTGGAGTTTCAATAACGTATCTTGAGCTTTCACGCTGGGTTCAGTTGTTTCAGCAATTTATCATGATGGGTAATCAGCCTATCTGGAGCCTTCAAACAAGTTGGGAGCATATATATCTTTCATCATTTGCTGAGGCAGATAAAGGAAAAACTGTTACACATGCAAAAGATACTTATTTATCAGTTACTGGATTGTTTGGATCTTGCATGTTACTGTCACCATCTTTGTGTTTGCCTGGAGGATGGCCAAATCCACTGAAGTTGAGGGATTTTGCGTTATCCTCGAGAGAGTGTACTGTGAAACAGAACAGCATGTATGTTAACTTCTTGGCGGCTCAGTGTGCATCATACAAGTTAAAAGTGAAATGGTGCAATGTACAGCAGAACTCGGCAGCCATTGATAATATAGAACCTTCCTTGATGGATGCGAAGATGCTATGCCAATATATGTTCCCTGGTGATCCAGGGTTGCCGACTTCAAACTTCAGCGACAATTTTGACTTTGAAGTGGCTAAAGAGAAGTTATTGTTTGCTGCCGACTGGACAATTGAACAGGCTCCCGAGGCTGATCTTAGGCTATATCTTCTATGGTTTAGCAAGCTTAGTCCTAAGTTCCAATTATTAGCTCAGTTCTCGAATTTGGTTGAAAAGATTATGGAGCATCCAATTTGGAAGGATTTGTCTCGCCGCTTCAATGAGCTATTGGAAAAGCTAGATGATTCTAAAAAGTTTTCAATACCAATAATATCGGTTGAGTTGGTTGATGAGATCTTAATGGATGATGAAAGGAAGAAGTTCCTTTGTAATGTTATTAACTGTGTGCGCCCTTTGAAGCTTACTTATAAACAATGGGATGATGAGTGGGAGCACAATGATAATTTCGAGGAAGTCCGTTTCAAAGATATGTTAAGATCTCTGCAGATGTTGGAAGACGACTTCCTGAAGAAACTTGTTGATCCACATTACAATCTTGTAGAGTCTCAATCATTTGATGCCATCATCGAAACGTATGAAAGTATTCTAGAAGACCACAAGTTATTTTGGAATGGTGTCAAGAAAAAACTTATTAACGTCAAGAAGACGAAGAATCCAAAAGAAGACCTGGGACAAATGTTGATTCCTTGGCGTTTGTTGCTGAAGAATGCTGCAAAATTAGAGCATATCTGTCCAGAAGCTGTTCATCATCTGCTGGTAAGCTACAACATTCTTCCTTTTCTCTTCCTTCTGTAACAAATTGTGAATCTGATGAGTTTTTACATTGTTTGGCATAGGAGGAGAGCAAGAATCTGGAGAAGGCTTTTTCTTGGCGTCTACATTCAGAGAAGTCCTTGCTGTGGGCTTATGGTGGTCGTCCTGTTTTGCCGTCATCCGCAGATTTATTTCACAAGCAGATTCAGCTTTTGAATTTTTGTGAGTTGCTTTGGCCAACGAAGACAAAATCAATTGGATGTAGAAAGAAAAAGGCAGAATCAGAAAAGCCAGGTATGGTTATATAGAACCCATGCTTGTTATTATTATTTTTTGTGAAGATATCTTACTGTGTTTTTAAATTCACTTTTTCTATATCTTTATTAGGTGATTATATGATTGAAATTGTTGCGTCATTCAATTCCAAACTTCGTATCCTGGCAGTGGAAGGTAGTCCACATTCTTCTCCTACCATATTTTTTTAAGTTGGGCGATGGCTTAACACACACACACACACACACACATATTATCATGTATATGTATATGTGTATACTTATAGTTTGCAACCTTTAATTTTCTAGGTATTTCTAGGTTGCCTGTTAGTACAAGTGAAGAGGATGTTGATCAGCAGTTGAGCGAAATTTATGAGGTCAGAACCCTTCTTGTAGCTTTGAATTCTTTTCCACTATGTCTTTACTAAGAGTCTTTTTTCCTCCTATTGACTTTCATGAAGGACAATATATTTTATTTTATGCAGGAGCTTAAGGAATGCTTTGAACTCACAAAACTTAATTGCAAGAAGATTTTAAGTCATAACAAGCTTGAATTATTGGAAAAGCATTCATCTGCCTTTTGTTCTTACCCTATTGAGATATTGTGCCACAAATCTGGTTTTGATAGTTGGCATGATACTCTTCCTTTGATTGACATAACAAGCTTCTACTTGGATATGGAGTTGCTTCAGGACCTATCATGTGCTCTTTTGGTTGATTCTAGAAAATTAAACCTGGTAAGTTTACCTTTTTTTTTGGGAAAAAAAAAATTTAAAGAAATTGGTTAGATTACCTTATACGTATTATATTTGACTTCAATAATTACGTCAAGGCACTAATGGCTCATGTGAACTTTTCCGATAAACATTTCACTGTCATGTAAAATTAGGCTAAATGAAATTTTGAGTGATCTCTTTTTTTTTAAATAATAATTCTTAAAGAAACATTATCAGCAATTCACGGTTTAAATTCGTTTTTCTTTACTGACAGGAATTAACTACCATAGCAAGACAACTGGAGGCCGCACTGAATTTTCAATTGGTCTGCTCATCAAGACCTCCACAAATGTTTTCGCCACATAGAAAACTTCTGTGGATACTTGATGCATGGAATTTAGTTGATGCTGGTCAGTGTAGTTCCCTTCGCTTCGCTGTTGAGCCTCTTTCCTATATCAGTGCTCACACCTTCTATTGTTTTTGCAGTGAATGCTAAAGTTGCAAGTCTTGTGCTCGAGATGTGGTTTAGGTGGCATCAATCTTTATGGATTTATCACGCTGTTTCTGTCCAGGTATAAGTAACTATTGGGCTCGTTTGGTGTGCAATATAGGATTACATTGGATAGGAGAGTACTAGAGGTATGGATTGGAACGTATAGGAAATGATAGGATTGCATTTTAGTTAACAACAATATCGGTAGGGAGTAAAAAATTTCTTTCAGAATCGAAGCATCAGAGAAAAAATCATTTCAACCAATCGAATCCTGCCTTGTCCCATGCATTTACCAGGAATAGATGAATACCCTGGGAACAGGATTTGAACTTGGGCAGGATACCTTTTTATCCGATCAAGTGTGTTAAATTTTTTGTACATTCAAGGGATATGCGGCTCTTTTATCCTTCCTAATCCCATCACCAGGCAGGCCTATCATATATTATACATCTCCTGCTTGCAAAGCAATGTTAATATCGTGTGTTATGGTTTAACGATTTCAACCTTGCAGGATTCAAGTAAAATCTGTCAGGAGGATTCCGTAAGCAAATTGGAGGTGGATTGTTATGATATTCCAGTACCTGATATGCTTGTTCATCCTGTAATAATGAATACCGTCAACAAGATAGTGTAAGATGTTTCCACCTTCAGAATCTCACCAAGTATTCCTTTTAGAGTATTGCTATATAGTAAATTGCTCTGTTGATTTATGCTTTAGAAATTGTTATAATATTATTCTCCATGCACGACTCCAGTGAAGCATGACATGCACAGATACATGAACGTGTTGTAGTGGTCCTTATTTATTGGTAGTCTGTATGTTATGATTTAGTTTCTAAGTAATAAATGTAAAATAGGTTTCTAATCATATTCTCTCTCCCTCTTTGATCGGTTCAGGCAAAGTCCCACACCTGTGAGGGATTATCTTGAGGGCTCCTTGAAGCTTAAAGTAGCGTCATGTAATCTCTGGCGTTGCCTTTCACCTGGATCAAAATTACCCGGTTTTCTTTCATCTGCTGTGCGGTGTCTTTTTGGGCAGGTTGTTAAGCTTTTTAGTTTGAAATTATTTTATTGTTTTGTCCTCTGTGTATTTTATTTAATCCTGTTTTCTCTTTTTATTTTCAGATTATAAATGCACACAAGAAAGCTTTTGAAGCTGATAAGTTTAAAGACATGGAGTCTTTTGTTCGTAAACTCTCAACGAATATGATTGAGGTACTTAGTTTTTATATTTATTTATTTAGTGAAGGCTGCCCGAGAATACATTTTGTTTAAATTCTTCTAAAGAATTTCATAAAATTAAATAATGAATGCGTAAAGTCATTTTAGCCATTCTTATGTGAATTATAAATTTGAGAAGGCTTTTGTATCAAGTTGTATTAATTTAATTGTCTTTGTTGGATAATATAAGTAGAACTAAACAAATGGGTTTGAGATTATGCTTGTAATAAGTTCACGTATCATTATCCCCTAAAATCTAAATCCCAACACTGAGTTTTTAAACTGAAGTCTAATGACCTTTGTTTAACAAAAACTGTCAACTAAATGCCAAAGTATTTTTGTTCCATTTTTAACTTTCATGATTCACCTAAACGAACACCAGAAGAAACAAGTAGCTTCTGTTTCTTTTAGTTTGTTTACCATATGTATGAAAAGAGTGTTGTGTATCTATGGATACCGAGTACATATTTATTGCATAACGATATTTGTTTGGAAGAAGATACTAACTTCCTAGCTTGTCCATTATTTATTATTTCACTTGACGCATTTCCGTGGTGCAGAAAGAAAGCTTTAATAGGAAGCTTGAGGAGATAAAATCTGATATTTTGTCTTCAAGTCATCAAGGATTGAGAACATCAGTGGATATTATTGAATCACTGCTCAGGGAGCTACATCATGACTGCTCATCCACTGGTGATTATATTTCTACTCAACATTATAAGCCTATAGATTTTAAAATGGTTTAGATCATTTTCTTTAAAGCTGTTCATATACCAATTGATTTAATGTGCAAATAAATTCAGAATTATAATATCCGCTCATTTAGGATAATGTAGGACTTACGTTTTCAAATAGGTGCTTTTGAATAAGCTCAAGGTGTTGGCTTAGTGGTGAATCGCTTGGACTTGGGTCTAAGGTTTGATTCCCATTGACTGCCACCAATTCCTTGCGGCCACGCCTGCCGATTCATGTGGAGGGGGCACTTTGCATGGATCTTGTGGATTAGTCGGCGCTAAGTCTTAGACACCATGGTTATATATATATATATATATATATATATATATATATAAAGACTATATATTATAGGTGCTTTTGAATTCTCTTGTAGGAAAATATTACGTGCTGATCCGTGGTTTTTTTTTTTTTTTTTGTTTTTGGGGGGGGGGGGGGGGGGTGCACTTTGCATGGATCTTGTGTATTAGTCGGGGCTAAGTCTCAGACACCACGGATATATATATATATATATATATAAAGAATATATATTATAGGTGCCTTTGAATTCTCTTGTAGGAAAATGTTACTTGCTTGTATTTTAATTTTCTTAGAAGTGGCATCTATTTTCACCATAGGATATTATTTGGTTCCTCTTTGATTTTTCCTGCTTATTTGACTATATCGATTTTGCATCTCTTGTTTTTATAGACTGCATCTCTAATATTGGCCATGCTTGGTTGCACCTCGGGGTATTGCGCTTGAATCTTTTGCTCAGCTGTGATGATCTGGATCCAGTCATGAAACACCATTACAGGAATTCACAGTTAGCTGATAAGATATTCTCACTTAAACTTGAAATCCAGGTATCTTGGAAACTTTTTTTTTTTTTTTGGTTACCGTTGCTCAATTCTTTTAAGTAAGCTCCTATCATGTCTGTCAATTATTTCGAAGAACAAGAAGTTAGTTAAATGTAAAAACATATATGTCCATAGTCATACTACATTCCTTTGGAAAAAAAGTTTAAGCATATATATGATTCACATGGTTCTCTAGATATACATCTCACGGCATCTTTTTGCCATCAAGTGCTTGAGATTCAGATGTGCCTTTGCGCATGCATATTGCAGCTGTGGATGGAAAATTAAAAGATGGACTTAACGTTGCAGTTATCATTTGTTTATTGGCAAGATGATGAGTTTTAGTTTCTAATACGTAGTTTATTTTCAAATTACAATAGGTGCGACAAGAATGCAACTATTTGGCGGGACGACTTTCTACAAGAGAAGATGATAAGAAAGAAGCATTGCAAAACCTTGAAGTTAAAAGGAGAAAACTGCAAAGAAAGGTACCTGTCTTTTAATTTTGCAGTTTCTTTGTTAGACTATTATGGCATGCCACGTGATTAGAAGTTATGAATTTCGCATCGCACAGATTTATGTAATAATCAACTATGTATAGTCCATCATTGTTGGCACTGGAATATGAAGGCTTGCCACATTCTGAAGTTTCTCCATTTATGTGGGGGGATGTGAATGGTTCTGATAGTGAGAATTTTTGGTGATTGTCCCATGTTCATGTCGTTCATGCATGTTATTATTTTGAACTTGCTTACTACAGAGAGTCGACTCACTTTATAAGTTGATCTTGCAGAAAAGATAAATTGTATAGAATTTTTTCCCTTGCCCAAAAATCATAAATTCCCTTCTTTATTGTTTGATATGGTGTTTAATGTGTGCTTAGATTGTATTCCGCTCCGACCATGGGAAATTTAAGAACTTAAAACATGAATGTAATGAGTTTCTGGGGCGTGTTAAGTTTTTACGGACTGACATCAAAGCCATGGACAAGAAGATTTGTGACGACTGGCAGGTATCATTGCTTCCTTTTGCTTTCGTAGTTCATTGTATCTTGGACACTTATCTCTATTTAGGTTTTCTTGTTTGAGCAGCTATAAAGATTTATAGTTATTATTGATTTTTTCCCCTGCCCTTCTGTCCCTCCAGAAAACAGCAACCTGCTTCATTGAACAATTATCAGTCAACTACCCGGAGTATATAGACTTTGTTCAACCAGTTCAGGTTGCAGTATATGAATTGAAATTGGGCTTCTCTCTTTTGAGTAGAGTTGAGAAAAACAAAATGGATGTGGTATGGTACCTTTCTAAAAGTATTCTATTCTTAAGTTTATGTCTCTTTGTTGTCTCAGTGGCTGACTTAAAGAGTCTGCAGGAATCAATTTATACTTTTATGAGGTTTCCCTCGACATCTCCAATGAAAACAAAATCAATCAAGTTGAAAAGCGAGCAGCCTGGGTTTCCACCTTATGAGCTAGAAATCTATACAGACTTTTGGGCTGAAGATGTTGATATATCACATACGTTGGATGTATTGTACAGAAACCAGCCTGAGGTAATCATATTAAGAAGTGTTCGCTATTTACTGGTTTATACTAATTTCGCAGTTCAAGTCCGAATTTTGTCCCTTCTTAATCTGCAGTTTAAGATGATGTATCTACATGAGTCACAAGTTGCGTCTGATTGAAATGTTACCCTATTTGTAACAGGTCTCTCGTTCACAGCTTAAAGCTTATCTGCATCAGAATATTCTTTTCCGTACTACACATTCGGTGTCTAATTCGCATATAATGGATTCTGCATTTTTCAAGGTATGTTTTCTTCTTCATTTAATTTAAGTATACAGTTATAGTTGTGGTGTCTGACAATTCATTTGTGCTCTGAATCAGATCTTGCACGAGTCCTTCGTGATATTTGCAGATTTTTGGAAGAATATGAAGGAGAATCAGGTTAACATGAGAGAGGATGATTCTCAGCAGTACAAGTTCAGGACTCGAGCATTTAAGATCGAGAATGTTATTGAGCTCGATATATCAACTCTTGGAAAGTCATTAGCAAATGAAAGTTTTCAGGAATGGAGGGAATTGGTGGCGGAAGATGAACAAAGGGTAAGATTAGGGCAATTATTTAATAATTGTCCAGATAGGGTTACTATTTAATACATCCTATTGTTGTACTCTGCAATTTTTAACTGTTGATATTTCCTTATATTCTACATAGGGTTTGTTGTTCCATCCTCTTCCTTCCTCTTATTTTCCCACTTTTAAGTGAAAAGATTCCTATATGTTCTAAGCAATATTTTATCTAGCAGGAGGATGCTTGCAAGGAACAAGATAATTCGGAGGAAGAATGGAACCTTATAGACGAATCCGTTTTGAACAGTGTTGTCCGTATACATGATCAGTTATTTGGATTAAATAGCTTCATTACAAGTGTAAGTTCTCTCTAAACAAGGTCCACAAGAATATGTCTACGTTTCATCAGTTAGACGTGGCACTTGCCCCTTTCTTTTTTTTTTTTTTTTCTTTTTTCTGTTTAAACTTTTTCCAAAACTTCATGGATTATATTCCATGGCTAATCAACCTTGCTCTCTAAAGTCCGATATTGAAAAAGAACCTTACTGCTCCTGTTCCTTTTTATTATCATCGTTGTATCACCCCATCGGATGGTCTAGAAGATGAAAATTGTCTATTTGAAAACCATGGTTGAGATGATTATGTGTATCGAAAAAGAAGCTTACTGCTGCTCTTACATATTTTTCTTCCATCCAGCAGGGTGCTTTCCAAATCTCCGATGAAGACCGTTTCATTTCCTTCATTGGCTCGTACACTTTTGGAACAACAATAGTTAGAGGTGGAAAATTTAGAGATCTCTTCAGTGCATGCATTTTCTTGTCCCCTATTTATCTTTCTGCTCACCACTTTGGTTTTTCAGGTTTGGAAGGGTCATTCTTGTCCATTTTGGATGCCCGTCTAGCACCGGAGCACTTGTTACGTCTTTGTTTGGAGCATGATAAAAAATTTGTCTCGTCTCACAAGTCTGCATGCAGATATAACTTTTACAAGGTTTTGTAACTCAGCTGTCCCATTGCTAATTACTTTTGTTCTGTGTGCTCTGTATGTTAACCATTCTTCTTTTGGAGTAGGATTCGAATGCTTTGGAGATGTCTAAGATGGCAAAACTACTTTATCCTCTTGAACATCGAGTTCGTTCCCTTGTACATGAATGGGAATATGATCATACACTTCAGAAGATCTTAAGTGTCATTGAAATGCTCTTGAATATTCCATTGAGCACGCCACTAGCTAAGGTAGTGATTTTTTTTTCTATTGGTATGTGAGAATTGCATTATATTGGGTAATGCATTGTGGGGTTTAGTTTTGCTTTCATAAAGCCGCTTCTTTTGGGGATTTTACTGCACGTTTCTTTGTGTGTGTTTGGCCAGTCAAGCACATTCATATGCAGTAATTGCTGCTCAAAATTTCCCTTTACAAAATGGCTTAATCTCTTCTTTTGTTCCATGAAGGTTCTCTCAGGATTGCAATTTCTAGTAAATAATATACGGATACTAAAAGAAAATGGCACAAAATTCCCCATCTCTGGTGAGAGCATTACTGTTTTTTTTTTTTAAATAATTATTATTTTAGTATTTTTATATTTTTTGGAAGAAGGATGTAGGTATCAGTTCCTATTTACCATCTTTTTTCAACGACTGCCTACAGATCAACTGGATGCTATTCTTCATCTGGTGGTGTCCTGGCAAAAGTTGGAGTTTGAGTCATGGCCGGTCTTGCTTGACGAGGTGCAGCATCAGTATGATATTAATGCAGAAAAGGTAACTACTGTTTAACCTTTTGTAAGGTTGACATCAATAGTTGGGGAAATGGCTATGATAACAAGCTTCTCTTAACTCAAGTGCTTAAGAAAATTGATCTCCTACATTCATGCTTTAGTAGAATCGACAGATTTGAAAATTTGATCTATTCCTGCATTCATGTTATAATTTACTTTATGGGCATTTCGATGAGGGATTTCACAATGTCACTTGTTTATTTTGGCAGTTGTGGTTTCCTCTTTATCCAATTCTTCTTGGGAAAAGTTGGTCTGGTGGGAGTACTAATATCCAAAGGTATGCTCAACCTACATGTTCACATGACTACAATTGGATGGTTGCTTCATTAGAAATTTTTTTACCTTGTAACTGGAGTTGCTTTCTAACACACCATTAGCTGCAGTTTTGAGGATTTTATACAAAGTTCCAGTATCGGTGAATTTAGAAGACGCCTTCAGCTTCTTTTTGCTTTCCTTGGTCAAATATATACTGGTCATTCCCTGAAATTTGATCCACGGTAGGATTTTAATACTGAGCATATCTAAATTCTAGTAATGTATTTTTGATCCACGGTAGAATAAGAGGACATACAAATAAGTCAATCTTTACTGTTTCTATTCTATTATTGTGAAAAGTGACACCTGATTTTTGTAGTTAGTTGCTAGTATTTTCCTTGCATATGATCTGTGTTCTAACATTTATTAACGGATAATGATCCATGTAGCTGGTTTGAGAAAGAAACCATGGATATGTTCTGCTTCGAGGAGGAAAAAGTGAAAATTTTGTTCAACGTTATTGGGTTTTATGCGCAATTCTTACCACGGTGAGTCAGCCTCTGCACAGTTACTTTTTAACTTTCCATCATAATAATTAATACTTTGTACCTTTGGTGACATTCTTTGACTTCAGTATTTTGGAGCACATAGAAGCTAGCAGAAAAAATGTTGAGAAGGAGCTCAAGGAACTACTAAAATTATGTTCGTGGGAGTGTCCCGAGAGTTTTCTCTCCATCGAGAACTCGAAGAGGACCAGACAGAAGTTTAAGAAGCTCATACAGAAGTACAATGTGAGTGACACTACTGTCAGATGTTTCTATCTTCAGTAAACGTTTTTATTGTTTCTTGAAACGTCACAAATGAGCAGGAAGTAATGCAATTAAGGTTTGCACTTAGTGTGCGTGAAAATAGAAGTTTGCCAACTTGAAATCTCTCTTTTCATTTTCACCACTTACCTTTGCCTCATACTTTTGTTTGCACAGGATTTGCTGCAGCAGCCTGCAATGCTTTTTCTTAACCAAGATGCTGAATTGAAGAAAACAATTGAATCTGATGACCGTCAGAAGTTTCTCAATGATTATACAGAAAGAAATGCAAGGGTGGTCGATGCTTCTTCTGGACAGAGCATGCCTGATGACAGAGACAGGTTTCTTTCTATGTTTAAGTAATTTTATTATTTGATCTTCCTATTTAGGGCCTTTCTATTCTATTGAACCATTACATGATTGATGAGGACATGGCGTGGTTCGTATCAATGATGGATCTGGCTTATAGGTTTCGATGGTATGCTGAGTGGAGAAAGAAAGCAGATGGTACTATTAGAGGTTTAAAACTGAATAAAGTTCCCAATCTAAACGTTCTACTTTCCCTGTCCGAAGGTAATAGAATTTTCTTCTCTCCATTAGTATTCTTAATTGTCTGTTTTCGTTGTTGTATCTCAAGTTTTGTAATTGCTTGTGATATTTCTCTGTGGCTTGACATTTTTTGAGGGGTTTCAGGAATCATTAGACAATGCTCGTCCTCCCAGTCTGCTCGCCTTTCATACAAGGATGAGTGGAATGCTGTATGGTTCAAACTTGAGAGAATATTTAAAACCGTTGTGGACTGCGGTGACCTCTGGAAGGAGGAAAACAAGAGTCAGCAGAAGAGGAGGGCTTTGTCTGAACTTCTGAAGTTGTTAGAGAGTAGTGGGTTGTCTAGGCATAAGCATGTGGACCTAGTGGTAAAAATGTTTATGCTCTAGTTTGTACCATTTTTGGTTGCTTAGATTCTTTATAATTAAGTTTTTTTTTTTTTTTTTTTTTTTTTTCCCCCCTTTCCTGATGATGATGACTTGCTATATGTAGGATCAAGTTAAATCTTGGTGGTTCCTCGAGCCTTCACATGAGTTGCAGCATTTGATGCCGACTGTCTCTTTGAGCAAATCTGAAAGTCCACCAGACAAGCATGTGGTTACCGAGTGGAAAGCAGCTACTGAATGCTACTTCAGGAGTGTAGCATCTGTGCTGCTACTGCGCCAGATTTGCCTCAACTCTCACAAAGATATTACTCTTGAACAGGTGCACATGACACCACCTTTGTATTTGAGAGAGAGAGAGAGAGAGATCTTACTAAATATTTTCCCATTCTTTTTTGTTGGCGGAACTCTAAATCTCTTATCATTTGTATTTCGTTTTGCTTGGTTTTTTTGTTTTCTGTAGGTTGAGACGTCGGGTTCCTTTCTCTACCAGCTTGTTGAGATACAGAAGAAGCAGCATGCTGCTACTGTGGTTTTTGCTGAGAATCTGAAGTGCTTTAAGGAACGCATTTCTATTCTGAAGAACTTGCATTCGAATTACACCAGTTCGGATGATGGAACTCGTTGCAGCATGTTTGATATTGTCAGAAATGAAGATGCCATCTTCAAGTGCTTGTGGCAGCAGAAAGTAATTATGTAACCTTAATCTTGATGTGCCCTTTTTTGTGGTTGATGTTCTTCCTTTCTTCTCTGCCAGAGCGTAGAGCTAATAATGATTTCTTGCTTGTTATTGCAGCAATTGTTTGATTGTTTGTATTCTATTTTACACGATGAATTATTGTTGCTGAGAACATTTGAGCACTCCCATTCAGAAACTTGTGAAAATGTCAAAGCTTCATCACGAGGGATCCTTGCTTCTGTTGAGAAATTCTTTCCGACTTTTAAGAACTCTAAGGTGAGCTTTTATCATCCTTTTTGTTTTATATTTCCTGTTCAGGTAAATTCAGCGAGTTCTCGCTCTATACTAATGTATCCTTTTGCAACAGGAATTGCTGGATGATATTCTTCTCGGCCGATATAGAGATATAACTAAAGTGCCGGCTTCTCCATATCTTTTTGTTGTTTCAAGAGAAATGGAAGCATTGGTGTCTCATAACTTCCAGATTATAGAGGATTTTAAGAAGCATCTTGATGATCTGAACAATGAGGATGCCGATAGAAGTTTGGTTAAAGAGACTTTGCTCAGTCATTTTAAGGAAGTATTCGAGAAGGTATTATTGATCTTTCTTGGGCTTGATTTCTGAAGCTTAATAAAGTTGGCAGAACATAATTATCATTTCATCAACAGCTGGAAGATATGATCAAATCTAAGTATATTGACCGGTAAATTTGACATTTGATTTCTTATAACTTGCAGAAAAAATCACTGGAAGATGAGTTCATTTCAGAAACACTGGTAAAAAATGTATCACTTCGTACTTCTGACATGGGTACCAGAGGTGAGGGATTTTCCAAACTCGATGACAAATTTCTTCCTGCTCTTCAAAGGACATTTGAGCATAGTAAGCATGCCATGCAAATTTTATGTTCATCACCCAAGGAACAAAGTCTACATGATGAGTCGGTGGGTAGCATTACCTCCTGGCATGTCATCTTTGATTCGTTGGTGAAAAAATTGAGCTTGGAACATTTATGCAGTGATCTTCTAGAAGTGATATCTCGTGCTGTAAGTTTTAACTCCTGGATTCTTTTTTTTTCCCCCCTTACAACTCCCCTGCATTTTCAGGAATTCCTGATAATCTGTCTGATATTCTCTGTTCAGAAGGAACTGCTTAAAGATTCCGGGAATGAATTTCGGAGTCCACCTGTCCAAATAGGAGCTCATTTTGAGAATCTACTAGTATTTTTGGACATGCTATCAAATTTTGGCGATAGACTACTGCAAGAAAATTTGGACATGCATAAAGCAGTAAGTTTGATTCCTTTTGCAAACCAGCATACATTCTTAACCACTTCTCATTTTTTCTTCTTTTTCTGTGTCTTTACTGTTATAAGTTCGTAACTTCAAACTGTTTTTGCGATGCAGATTTCTATGATGACTCGTGTGCTTGCAGATGTTCTCATTTCTTTATATTCAAGAGGGTTTGGCATCTCCACCGAAGATCAAGTCAGTGATGGTACCCGAGATGCACCTCAAGATGCAAGTGGAACGGGGATGGGGGAGGGTGTAGGAGCAAAGGATGTCAGCGATCAGATTAGTGATGAAGATCAGCTTCTTGGGGCATCTAATAAGGTATAATCAAGTTAGAGCCTTTCAATTTATGAATTTTGTAATGCTTCTTAATATGGTGGTACCTAAATGTTGCTGAGTACTCCTTTTTTCTGTTTCCGTAGCTAGAAGAAGAACAGGATGCTTCTGGTGAAGCCCCGAATAAGAATGATAAAGGTATTGAGATGGATCAGGATTTCGATGCTGATACGTATGATGTCAGTGAGGACTCTGAAGAAGATATGGATGAAGACGGTGAGGATGTGCAATTAGAGTCTGCTATGGGAGAAACTGGAGCTGATGGTGAAGCTGTTAATGAGAAACTATGGAATAAGGAAGAAGATGAAGGCCCTGATGAAGCAACTGAAAAGTATGAATCTGGGCCTTCTGTTAAGGATACAGATGCAAGCTCTAGGGAGCTCAGAGCGAAGGATGATTCTGCTCTTATCGCCGATGAACTGGCGGAGTTTAACAACCCTCAAGAAGGTGATAAATCAGATGGTGAGACTGGAGAACAGGATGATGTTTGTGAGGATGGGGAGAACAAAGAAGATGTTAACTTGGACAAAGAAGATGCGTTTACAGATTCTACAGGATTGCAGCCCGATGACGGGGAACAAAGTTTTGAAGAAGATATGGACTTGGATAAAGAAGGGGGTACAGATTCTGTTGAGGAAGCTTCTGTCGAAGCACAGGACGAGGCTGCTGATTACCGAAACTCGGAGGAAGAGAACTCATGTCCAGATGACGAAACCATGGAAGAGGCAGAGACTGGACAGTTGGATGCAACTTCTGACGGGGATGAATTAGGTGGGGATCATGAGCAGAATGCTCAGACGGACTTGACAAAGAGAGAAATGTTAGGATCTGGAATGTCAGATGGTTTTGGTGGTGATTCCTTGCCCAATTCAGAATCTTCCACACAACTCAAGAGTGATTTGCAAGCGTCAGATTTAAGTAATATGGCACCAGAAATGAACTGGTCAAACAGCAACGATACACATAGTGGCCTTGCTCCTCTAAGAGGTTTACCATCCAGCAATACCTCTGAACAGGATAGAATGGTGTCCGAGTCGATGACTGGTGGGAGAAACGGTAGTGATCAACCACAAACTCCATTACCCAGGCACGATGCTTCTTCATCTGTCCAGAAAAATGAAGCAAATCCTTATCGCAGTCACGGTGATCCGCTCAAGGAATGGAAAGAGAGAGTGAACATTGGTGTTGATTTAGAGGCTGAGGACACAGATGCACAGGGTGATATCCAGGATGAAAATGCAGATGAGTTTGGATATGTATCTGAGTTTGAAAAGGGGACATCTCAAGCTTTGGGACCTGCAACAGCGGAGCAGGTTGATGGTAATGTTAATAGAAACAAGGCTGATGAGAATGAACTGACCACTGACAGAGATGATGATATTGTGGAAATGGAAATTGACAAAGAGACTCCTGAAACGCATCCTCTGAAGAATGGGGCTTCCATTCTCAAAAGCAAATTAGAGGACAAAATACCTGTCCCACATGTGGATAAAATTCCTGGAGAAGAATCCAAAGAAATTCAAGGTCACGCTGATGATGCCTTCGAAAGCTTATCAGATGGTATTGTTTCCATCAGCAAGTCTTATTTTGGGGAAGGTGTAAATCAGCTTGGTAAGCTTTCAATAAATGACAGCGAGTTGGGGAAAGTCCTGGATCTTGAGGATATTTCTGCTGAGGCTTTAAATAACTCCATTGCTCTATGGAGAAGATATGAGCTGAGCACAACAAGGTTGTCTCAGGAGCTGGCTGAGCAGTTGCGTCTTGTTTTGGAGCCAACAGTGGCGAGCAAGCTTCAAGGCGATTACAAGACTGGCAAACGAATTAACATGAAGAAGGTGAATACATTCCTGAATTTTAGAGGCTGCCTAAGCCCCCAGCTACGTTCCTTGTAGTGTTTCTCTTTCCTACGTCTAGTTGCTAATCTTTTAATTTAAATTTTTATATTTAGGTTATTCCGTACATAGCAAGTCATTTTCGGAGAGACAAAATATGGCTTAGAAGGACTCGACCGAACAAACGAGACTATCAAGTTGTCATTGCTGTTGATGATTCCAGTAGCATGTCCGAGAATTGCTGCGGGAATTTTGCTATTGAAGCTTTAGTGGCAGTATGTCGCGCCATGTCTCAGTTGGAAATGGGAAATCTTGCTGTTACAAGCTTTGGAAAGATGGGCAACATAAAGTTGCTTCATGATTTTGATCAGCCCTTCACTGCAGAGGCTGGGATCAAAGTAAGTGCCAAAAATGCAAAAAGTTAAAAAAAAAATATTGTAGTTTCAAAGAAGTTAAATTTTATAAGCTTATTCTTTTCCCGATCATGACATTATTGTACTATTTTTTCACCACTGATGGCAGATGATCTCAAGCTTCACTTTCAAGCAAGAGAACGTCACTGGTGCTAAACCATATCGTGAACTGTTGATGTATCTAAATAACAAGCTGGATGAAGCAGTTGCAAAAGCAAGGCTCCCATCCGGGCAGAACCCGCTAGAGCAGCTTGTTCTGATAATTGGAGATGGCCGTTTACATGAGAAGGTATCTATATATTTTTTTTTGACATTAAGCAACTAATGGGCAATGGCTTCACAGACTTCCCTCTGTTCCAACTGTTTAGTATATTTATATCTTACTCTGCTACTTATGTTCATATTCATTGTCATCTGTGCAGGATTTGAAGCCTCTTGTCAGAGATTTAATGAGTAGAAAGCGCATGGTTGCGTTTTTGATACTCGACAGTTCCAAAGAATCCATTTTGGATCAACTGGTAACTTTCTGTGGGATTAATTATCCTTTAAATAAAAGAAATTTAAATTAGTATTTTACACCAAAAAAAAAAAAAAAACTATTTTTTGTGACTAATAGAAAAGGTTGAAGCAAAATTGTTCAATTACCTGCAGTTATGATTGTATATACCTTTTTTTGAGTAGCACTATGAGAAATTAGACCTTAAAAGTTGTTATTCTGTTGAAAATTTTGTTTGTTGAATTGGTTTTCTCGTTTCATTTTGGACTTTCAGGAAGTGCATCAAGACTGTAAAATTTTCAAATACTTGGACTTCTTTCCTTTCCCATTCTACATTGTTTTAAGAAATATTGAGGCACTTCCCAGAACTCTTGCTGATTTATTAAGACAGGTAATCTTTTTCTGTTTTTTTAATTTTTTTTAATTTTTTTTTAACAGTCGGTTGAGAGTAATTTTCTTTAAATGCATTTTCAATACGGGCTTTGGTTTGAACTCTCTTTATTCTCTTTGGTTGCAGTGGTTCGAGTTAATGCAGTCTTCAAGGGAGTAAAATTTAAATTGATGAAATTGCCTTTTTCACCCAGAAGGAATGTATTCACTAGTTTTGGTTTTTTGTTTAAATATTCATTAGTTATTATACGCACCAGTCCTTGTAAATATAAAACAATCAGTCCGGAACTCTTCTTGCACATATTCTGTATATTTTTACTGGTTCTAGAAGCCAATTATATTACAAAAAATAAATGCTATTATACATCTTTTTACCGAAATTAATGTCCAAGTCTCGTTCACCAACGTACAAAACATCACCAAGATTATCTCTCCACTTAAGAATTTTGCAATTTTTCTTTTTTCTAGAATTGCATCTATCATGTACTTTATTGCATAGATGCTATTAATCTGGTAATCTGGTAAAAAAAAATTTTTTTTTCTTTTTTCTGACAGCTGTTATTAATATTTAACTGAACTTTTCCATTACCAACTGCACTTTTCCTTTTGGTAATAAAACGTCCGTTAAATAAACAGATTAAACAGAAAGTTTCATTTTTTTTTTTTTTAACATATGGAATGGCAACCAGCCAACCACCAACTCATTTATTATTGCTTTTTAGGACCAATTATTTATCTATTATAAGTAACAATTTCACGTGACCGTAGATATATTCTGACTGTGAGAACTCTCCTAGAACATGTAAAGTTCAAATCCAAATACAAAAATTAATAAATTAATTCAATTAAACAATCTTGCAAAAAAAAAAAAAAAAAATTGTGTACGAAGTTTTACCCCTTAGCAATTTTATTTTATTTTATCTTATTTTAACTTGTGCACTTTGAATGAACCATTAATGCAATTCCCTTCATTTTTTAGGGGGTTAATTGAAAATAAAATAATAAATTCTAAGTGAACCACCAACAGTACTATTAATCTTTGATTGTGATGTCCATGCACGGAGATATATTGGAACGTTACTCTTAATAATCATATCTTACCTTACTTTAATATAATCCACTTCTATTACTAACGGGCTCTATTTTAGTTTACTGACTATTAAAAGGCAAGAGAAGAAAAGCAAAAAACTATTGCTATATATATATATATTTAAAATGCTTAGTCGCATAAATAATATTTGAATTTTCTAGTAAACAAAAAATTAATGACAAAGTGAAGCTCGTTAAATATTATTAAACTCAATACAAGTGCGAAGTCTTCTTAGGATTTTTTTTTTTCTACCCCTTCAGAAGTTACATTTTAGGTACGTTTGACACTGACATCAAAGAACACATAACATAGCTTCACAGCACTAAAACACTCTTACACTGCTTGTTAATTTTACTATGCTAGAACTCTAAGATGGAAATCAGAGATTAAGAAACTAGATGAAGTGATGGTTACATCAGTTGAAGCAACCTATTTTGTGATGATCTAATTTCTCTGAAACTGGTCGACAGCCCACCAGAGGAACCGGCCGACATAGAAGATACAGATGATCCCAAGAAACGACATCCATACGTAAGTTGACATCCATACGTAATCAAGCGTCGGCTCCAAAATGCTCTTCGGCGCCACCAAAATCATGGCCATGTAGAAGGCATTTGCCATGGTGATCAGACTCGCACACAGGCTCGTCGTCATGAGGAACAAACAGATCTTGTTCTTGTGAGGGAAACCGCTAACCAGCAAAAGGATAACAAGGATTGAACTCGTGATAGAGAAGATGCTGGAGAACAAAAACGACAGGTACGGAATTGGGCGAAGAGTTGCCAACACTGCGGTTCCGGTTAGGTCCGTAGTAATATTAAAAGGAGCAATACAACTAAGAAGACCACTAACTGCAGTACTATTTTGTCTCGAATAAAACTTTTTTCGGATCTCTGTCGCCGCGTTTTCTTGCCAAACGCCGCCGGGCGGGTTCACTGCTGTCTGGAAAACTGTGGACGCGATCAATGTGGCGACGATCATGATTGAACTTTGTTCTCCTTTCAACCTATCGCCGTCATATTTGATGAACTTCTTCAATTGGCTCAACCACCTTGCTTTTGTCCATCCTCCGCAACTCCTCGCTTGTCCGACTTCTCCATTCGCAGATGCTGGCCCGTTTACATCCATCCTCGCTTGTCCGACTTCTAATTTGAGGGTTAACTTGTAGAGAGAGATCTGTCGGATATATTGGCCTTGTTGGTCAAGGCCTGTTATAGATTGTTGAGTGTTTAGGTCATGAAATAACAGAAAATGTTCATTGGAGAGGCAAGGAAGTAAATTAAAGGGATGATGAATATACACACAAACTCACACATATATATAGGAAAATGAAAAAGGTAGAAATTATAAGAGGAATATTGAAATGGTTCTTCAGTAGGTGACTAGGTTATGGTTATTGATACAATAATATCATGTCATTTTGGTTGTTGAACATTAAATTTTAATAAATCACTTCATCAACCTTTTTTTTTTTTTTTTTTTTGTTCAACTGTATTTTTTAATTGATTCATCAATCACATCGATTGGTTGACCAGCCATTGATACCTTTGGGCCCTAAAGCAATAATATCATGTCGTTTTGGTCGTTAAACTTTAAATTTTAACATATCACTTCATCAGCTTTAATTTTTTCAACTGTTTTTCTTTTAATTGATTCATCAATCATATTTATTAATTAACCATGATTAATCAGTAATTGACTAATATTAATATGTTTTTCATTAATTGATTATAGTTAATCACTGATTAATGATCATTTTCCTTATTTATTTTTAAACATTTTAAATAAGTCTTTAAGACCCTTTTTTCTAACCTATTATATATCTTTGAATGTAATCGGGTAAATTTAATACATCGCTCGAATAATACAATATGACACATGTTTATTACAAGGTAAGATCAACATTTGTCCTACAAAGAGTGAGACAATCGAAATAAGCAGGGAGATGATTCAATGACAGGGCCGCTTTAGAGACATCAATGAAAGTATCAAACTTAGGCAACTTGAACTTGTTGGTTCCAAAAAATCCGTTGATTCTGAGTAAATTAAATTTCACTCACCTACATGTCCGTTACCCACCGAACCTGCCCACGCACATCCCTAATTTTCTCGCACGTGAGTGCGTGCTCGGTGTATGGATATCCTAGCTAGAAATGATCAATGTATGATCAATGTGCGTCACGTTATCAAAATTGGATAGTACTGGAACGTGCAACACATTGTTCGGTAGCTATGCTTTCTTTAATTCTCTTGAAGACAGCATTAATGCCTTTTTGCTTCAAAAAGGAAAAAAAAGCATTAATGCTTCTTCCTTTTTCTTCTTTCTCCAGTAATGAAGCTAATAATGCTTATCCAGAGACTTTAATCTTTACCATACGTGTTGCAGATTCGAGTTATATGAATTCGATTCTTTTATCTCTAATCTAAATTTTTTGGTTCTTTTAATATGAAAAAGAAGCTATAAATTAAGATGAGTTCTGAACTTAATTTCATTGACATGATTTTCTTAAATTCTCAATTCAAATTGATTTTTTTTTTTCAATTCAAGACGGTATGTCAAATAGAGACTTAAATATTAACAATTTAATGATAGTGAAAGGTCGAAAGAAAGGAGAAGTGAGACACTAATATTTTTAAGGCAACAGAAACTGGAAAAGAAAAGGGACCAAGATTATTATTTTTTCTATTGGGTCATGAAACATCTTTTAATTTTGCTCCTATTCTTGTCCTCCCAGACAAGCAATCATGCATGCTCATGCAGGCATGTCTTCTTAACACGATTCTACCTGCTGTAAAAATCATTGTCATGTTAATTTATTTCCGGTAAAATTCTAGGGGGTTAAATCCATATACGACAAGATTAATTAGCAATTAATGAGTTGAACTCGCTCAGACTCTCGCCTCTACGTTTGGCTTCCAAGTTCCACCGAGGGCCACGCCGAGATAGTCCAAGAACTGATGCAAGTCAATGAAGATATGTGCTCAGTTAGAGATGACTACCTCGCCACTTCGCAGCCATGAGAGGGCGGGGTCGATCGACTTGTGATTAAACTACTCGTTAGCACGTGACAGAACTCCGTTTTCGAGTTTTCGAGATGCTTCCTGGTGGAGAAACAGTTCTCCATTTGTGTGTTCTTTTCAACCATTTGGAGGTTCTCAAAGTTTTGGTGGAATTAGTCGGTCATGACAACTGGGAGTTCCTCAACTTGAAAGTGCATGCCGGTGGGCACACAATTTTTTGCATTCATCTGTCTACCACACTGACGTATTTGCATCTGATAATCTATTTCTATAAAAGGCCTGTTTTGGGTGTCATCTCTAGACGGTAAAACACCATCTGGATTCCAAAATTTCAACTCTAAATCAAACTCTCTCTCTTAAATACTCTTAACTTTATTATTTATTATACACACAAGTCCTTATAAATATATATAGATAAGAAATTGTTATTTTACATCTTTTTATCGTAATTAAGAATGAATTTTCTTTCACCAACAAAATTATTGGAAAATAAAAGTTGGAACAGAACAATTAAAACAAAAAAAGAAACAAAACAGAAAAACAAAAACAAAAACAAAATTAAAACAACAACAAGAATTATGTTGAAAACAAATGACACATTCATGCGACAGAAACAAATTACTTCTCCAATGCATGTCGAAAATGGTTCACTGTGCATGAGAGGATGCAGAATAGAATGGACATCTGTAGGCGTTTAGTCAGAGTCTTTCAACAAAACGCAGTGTAGAATATTTATAACTTATCATTAGCATGTGAATTACAAGATTTACACTAAACAAAAAAACAAAGAAAAGGGAATGCTATACTTTCAAATGGATAATGGATAGGAGATGTGAGTACACCATCTCTAACGATCCGATTTTTCAGATGGTTAACTAGCTTATTTATTCTTATTTAATTTAGTCTTAACACTTATTTATATTTGGTTCCAAAAATACAAATTTTTTTTGTAATTTTTTTTTTTTTTACATAAACCATATTCGTACTATAAAAGTTAAATTGACTAAAATTTTCAATTGAGGAAATTGAAAACCTCTAGATAATAAATATCCTTTTCAAATATGTACTTAGATAATATTTAAAAAACTATAACTTTATGTAAGTTAAAAGGAAAAAGTCTAAAGTCTTTTTCTCGTAAAATACTCCTACTAATTTAATAGTATAAAAACATTGGAAACATAATTATAAATATAGTCGACAAAAAATAATTTAAGAAGTCTAAATGTGGAAATTAAATTCGTGGTGATATCCCACTCCCTTCCTTCATCACCTCCGCACAGTTTCGCCAGTCCATAAAACATTTAAGTAGCGGGCTGCTTACCCACGTTACTTACAGTACAAACACACACGTACGAGCTTTCGCTCTGCAATTACAAACAATATCTCACAAAATATTTTCATAAAATCATATCATCACACATAACATCAAGAATGTTAAAAAATGTATGTGATCTATGTGTGTTCAATTATGTTTTATTATATGCATGTCTTGTCTACTTAAGGGTCCATATGTCGTACTCATATCTGCGCAACCAATGGGGAGTTGCGGGAGTGACCCTCCAATAGCCTCCAAGGTCATATCTTATAACTTTCGTTCTTATCATATTCTCTCACTAATTGGAGGTTGGTACGACACTTAATCCTATCTTTCGTTTGCCTCATTTTTATTAATTGTGACAATGTGTAGATTTACATGTCACTATGCATTTGTCATTATGGCATAAATATCTGTGAGACATGTCGATCATATTAGTGCAAGAGAAATTATGAACATCAAATGCTTAATCAAAGCAATACGTAAACTTATATACTCATCACATCATCAAGTCAAGTCATAGCAAACGTAAATCATCAACAAAGAAAAAACATTTTATTCCATGCTGTAGGTGAGATTTGTACTTACTTGTTTTATGTGCTTAAACTTCTGGAGTTGTATTCCTTCTACTCAAGTTTGAGAAATTGTAATGATTTAATAATATCTCATTTTTTTTTTATAAATTAAAGTGAACTTAATTTACTTATATCATAATTAACCTTAACACTTAATTCAAATTAATTATTAAGTGTTAAATAAGTTTCTGCTATTATTATTTAGTTAATTTAATTTTACTTAGTTTAATTTAATTTAATTGATTAATTAATTAATTAACTAATCAATTAGGTAGTAGTTAATTATTACTTTATTTAATTGAGTAATAATAACTAAATTACATAATTACAATTGACTTATTAATAATTATATTATTAATAATTTAATTATATTATTTAAATATTCTTTCTCATATAATATTTATCAGTTTTTAATTCTCATATTAATAATTAGATTATTCTAATAATTAACGTTTGATTAATCTCTAATTAATCATCCGTAGTTAGATTAATGATTATATCAATGATTAATGACTAATTAATCATGTATTATAATTATGTAGTTATTTAACATAATAATCTTACTTATATAGCTAATTATCACTTACTAACTCTTATAATTAATTAATTACTTTGCTAATTACTAATTAACTTTCTTAGCATAATTACTTTGTTACATCTTTACTAGTTTGACATCATTAAAATAAAAATTAAGATAATTAAATTGACCTACTAATAAAAATTAGGGTTTTTCCCAATATTAACATTTATCCCTCTAGTACGACATAATAATTTTATTTTATTTTTGTCGAAGATAATGAATTTGAGTTATTTTAGGAAACTAGTTATGTGGTTTATTTTCTGTTTTTATTGTAGCAGATTTGTAGGAGATTTGTAGGAGATTTGGGACCTTGTTTCCCGATCTCATTTAGGGGTATTATTATTTTGTTAGTTTCCGTTTTTAGTGGAGTCTAGTTATTTCCCTGTTTTCTCTATTTAAAGGCAGTGTATTATCATCAGAAATAATAAGAAGAAAATATTCCTTCTCTCGATTTTCTTCATGGTATCAGAGCAGTCTCTGAAACCCTAATTTCTTATTCATCATGGCTGCCGAAGGAAGCTTGCCATCCACAGAAATCACCCCAGTTCAGAACCAGAATAATGGGACAGCCTCGGATACTTCTCTGTTCTCCATTACTGGCCACAAATTAAATGGAAGCAATTACCTACAATGGTCCCAATCGGTGATGATGTTCATCTGTGGAAAAGGAAAAGAAGATTACTTGATTGGTGTTGCCAACCAGCCGAAGAAGGAGGATTCCAAGTACAGAGTATGGAAACTAGAAAACAATAAGGTCATGTCATGGCTGATCAATTCCATGACTAATGATATTGGAGAAAATTTCCTACTCTATGCAACTGCGAAGGAAATATGGGAGGCAGCCAAAAAGGCCTACTCTCATATCGAAAATACGTCTGAATTATTTGAGATTGAGAGCATGCTTGATGACCTTCGACAAGACGACCGTTCGGTGACTCAATATTTCAACGCCCTCAACCGTTATTGGCAACAACTGGATCTTTGCGAGAACTACGAATGGCATTGCCCTGAAGATGGAGTCAATTTCAAGAAAATTGTTGAGAAAAAGAGGCTGTATAAGTTCTTAATAGGACTTAATAAAAACCTTGATGAGGTTAAAGGAAGAATCTTAAGTATGAAGCCTCTTCCAAACATTCGAGAGGCGTTTTCTGAAGTGCGTCGGGAGGAAAGCCGAAGGAAAGTCATGTTGGGCTCTCATGGATCAAGTACAAGTGGAGAAAATTCTACCCTTATTGTTCGTGGACAGCAACAGCAACAAGGACAGCAACAACAAGGTTGGCAGAAGAAAGGCCGACCATGGTGCGATCATTGTCGGAAAACGGGTCACAAAAAAGACACCTGCTGGCATATCCATGGCGAACCCGCTGATTGGAAACCTGCCTGGGAGAGGAAAAGCCGTGGGAATCAAGCTTCAGCCGAGGAGAAACCAAAAACTGCTGCTGCTGTTGCCGAAACCAACCTGTTCAGCCAAGAACAATTAACTTTATTGCAGAAACTGTTCGGTCAGCCATCACTCAGCCCTACTGTAATGTCCAACAGCTCCATGGCACACAAAGGTACCATTTTTTATGCTCTAAATGTTGAGAAGCAATCCAAAAGTCCTTGGATTATAGACTCGGGGGCTTCAAATCACATGACCGGAGATGCAACCATCTTCACAGATTTGCATCCTTGCCAAGGCAATTGGACGGTAAAGATAGCAGATGGGACGCTCTCGAGAGTAACTGGAACCGGTTCAGTAGTACTCTCCAAGGATTTAATCCTTAAATCTGTTCTTTTAGTGCCAAAATTGGATTGTAATCTATTGTCTATTAGCAAATTAACTCAGGATCACAATTGTGTTACTAAGTTCTACAAAAACTTTTGTGAATTTCAGGACTTGGATTCAGGGAGGATGATTGGCAGTGCTGATATGTGCTCGGGACTCTACCTCTTCAAAAGGCCTACTTCTAATCATGGACAAGTTTGCAAGGCTGGTAAACCCCACAGTCATGTTAAAAATTGTTCCTTTCATGTTTCCAATCCTTATGATAATAAAGTAATGTTATGGCATTTTAGACTAGGACATCCAAACTTCTTGTACCTTGAAAAGTTGTTTCCTACATTATTTAAGAATAAAAATCCTACTTCTTTTCAATGCAATATTTGTCAACTTGCCAAACATACTTGTAACTCTTATCCAAGTCAGCCTTACCAAATGTCACACTCTTTCTCTATGATTCATATTTATGTCTGGGGACCATCTCGGGTTAAACACATAACTCACTCTAGATGGTTCGTATCCTTTATAGATGATCATACAAGACTTACCTGGGTATTTCTTATGAAAGACAAATCTGAAGTGGGCCAAGTGTTTAAGAACTTCAACTCTATGATCCAAACACAATTTCACATAAAAATTCAGGTCCTTAGAACAGATAATGCCAAAGAATACTTCAAAACTGTCTTGGGTGATTACCTATTGAGTCAAGGCATTGTACACCAAAGTTCCTGTGTAGACACACCCCAACAAAATGGGATTGCTGAACGAAAGAATAGACACCTACTTGAGGTAGCCAGGTCACTCATGTTCTCAACTCAAGTACCAAAACACCACTGGGGGATGCCATTCTTACTGCCACTTATCTTATCAACCGAATGCCTTCCCGAATATTGAACCACCAAACCCCATGCCAAACACTCCTCAAAACCTACCCAAACACTCACATCATATCCAATATTCCCCTCAAAATATTTGGGTGCTCAGCTTTTGTTCACATCTATCCACAAAATAGAGGGAAACTCGATCCTAGGGCAATCAAGTGTATATTTTTGGGGTACTCTCCACACCAAAAGGGTTATAAGTGTTATTCACCTATTACAAGACGTTACTACCATACTATGGATGTTACCTTCTTCGAAAATCACCCTTACTACACCAAATCCGATATTCAGGGGGGGAGAAACTATGAGTCAAAATATCAACTTTGGGATTCATTAGAGCCTAATTCAGATCAATACTCTGATGTAACCATTGTTCCAAGCATTAGCCCTTCCAACCAAGAGTCTGAAACCCTTCCTAGCCAAGAGTCCGAACCTCCCATTGCCCAAAGTGTTCAACCAGCAGTGAGTGAACTCAGGGTCTATTCGAGAAGAAGTAAGACTCAAGATCAATTAGACGAACGAGCACAATCCGGACCTGTTCAAGAATCCAATCCGAGTTCAACAACTGATCAAGGTAACACTATTACTGAGTCTCTAAATAATCCAATTGAAGATGATGATCTGAGTTTACCAATTGCTTTGAGGAAAGGAGTAAGATCATGTACTAAGTATCCATTACATAATTATGTATCATATAAGGGACTCTCATCTCGTTTTCAAGCTTTTGTAGCAAACATGAATGAGATACAGGTCCCTTGCAATGTACAGGAAGCGCTCAAATCAAATAAGTGGAAGACTGCAGTTCTCGAAGAAATTCATGCCTTGGAAAAGAACAACACGTGGAAAATTATGCCTCTTCCACCCGGAAAACATCCAGTAGGTTGCAAGTGGATTTTCACCGTGAAATATAACGAGGATGGCAGTGTAAACAGATACAAGGCACGGCTGGTTGCGAAAGGATTCACTCAATCATATGGAGTTGACTACCAAGAGACCTTTGCACCTATAGCAAAACTTAACACAATACGTGTTTTGCTATCCTTGGCTGCAAATCTAGATTGGCCCCTACACCAACTAGATGTGAAGAATGCCTTCCTCAATGGAGATCTTGAAGAAGAAGTTTTCATGACTATTCCTCCCGGGTTTGAAACTCCAACTACAACCAACCAGGTTTGCAAACTGAAGAAGTCACTATATGGACTCAAGCAGTCTCCTAGAGCATGGTTTGACAGATTTACTAAAGTAGTAAGGAGGAACGGATATACTCAGTGCCAAGCCGACTATACACTTTTTGTCAAAACCTCTTCTGAAGGTAAACTTGCGATTCTCATTGTCTACGTGGATGATATTGTTGTTACTGGAGATCATGATGAGGAGATAGCTCAACTCAAACAGATTTTGGCCAAGGAGTTTGAAATCAAGGACTTGGGAGCTCTTAGATACTTCCTAGGCATGGAGGTGGCTCGATCCAAGGCAGGCATCTCAGTTTCTCAGCGCAAATACGTCCTTGATCTTCTAAAGGACACTGGGATGATTGGGTGTAAGCCTACAGATACTCCTATGGATTCTACGAATAAGTTTGGGAACGCAGAAGAAAGTGCACCGGTAGATAAAGGCAGATATCAGAGACTTGTAGGAAAGCTCATCTATCTGGCTAACACTCGACCGGACATTGGTTTTCCAGTGAGTGTTGTAAGCCAATATATGAACAATCCAAGGGAAGTTCACATGGAGGCCGTTTATAGAATCTTGAGATATCTCAAGTTAACTCCAGGCAAGGGTCTATTCTTCAAGAAAACTCCAGACAGAGGAGTAGAAATCTTTAGTGATGCAGATTGGGCAGGATCAATCAGTGACAGGAGATCCATGTCTGGCTATTGCACATATGTGTGGGGGAATTTGGTAACATGGCGAAGCAAGAAACAGTCAGTTGTCTCCAGAAGCAGTGCAGAAGCAGAGTTGAGAGCTATGGCCCACGGCATTTGTGAAGGAATATGGCTAAGAAGACTACTAGGGGAGTTAAATGTTTCTCTAGAAGGCCCTATGAAGATGTTATGTGACAACCAATCGGCCATCAGCATAGCTAAGAACTCGATTCACCATGACAGGACAAAACATGTAGAGATTGACCGACATTTTATAAAAGAAAAAATTGAAGGAGGAGAAGTTCAAGTCATGTATACTCCAACTAGTCTCCAAGTTGCAGAGATTCTAACCAAGGCTCTACCAAGGAAGAATTTTGAAGATCTAAGTTCCAAGCTAGGCATGAACAACATATTCAGCCCAGCTTGAGGGGGAGTGTCGAAGATAATGAATTTGAGTTATTTTAGGAAACTAGTTATGTGTTTTATTTTCTATTTTTATTGTAGCAGATTTGTAGGAGATTTGTAGGAGATTTGGGACCTTGTTTCCCGATCTCATTTAGGGGTATTATTATTTTGTTAGTTTCCGTTTTTAGTGGAGTCTAGTTATTTCCCTGTTTTCTCTATTTAAAAGCAGTGTATTATCATCAAAAATAATAAGAAGAAAATATTTCTTCTCTCGATTTTCTTCAATTTTTTTATATAAATTTATATGTCGTTCAATTCATCTTCTATGTATTTCAAATTTCTCATTTAAATAGAGAAATTTAACATTGCTAGATCATCGACATCATCATACTGATGATACATAAACAATCATTTATGATTTTGAAATTTGATATTCATCAAAATAATTCATTAGAAATGTATTAATGAAGGAAATCCATAATAATAATTCATGAATCAAGTTTATGAATTTCTAGGACGTCACACCATCAACCTTTTTTTTTTTTTCATTTATCCAAACGAAATCCACTCTTAAAGGACTCATGCATTTCTTTACTCTAATTAATACTTTGGACAATAATTAATGTGACCAACACGTGTCGATGACTTGACGATCACGTGATAAGCATGAAATGCATGACCAAAAGAGTCATTATTGGCTCTTTTAAATATAGGTAAGAGATGTTAGTATTCCAACTTTTATTAAAGCTCTTTTGACAACTTTTATATTTAAGAAGCCAAAAAACGTATTATAAAAAGCTATGTCAAACCGACCTTTATTATTTTGTTGCAGATTTGGGTATTCTTGGTTTCTTGTGGATTAATTCCTCCTAAAGCTAAGACAACATTGATGCTGATTGTGAAAATGTAGAGCCTAGTAGTAATTTAATATCTAACTCTATTAAAAAATACAGAGTTCAAATCTTTCAAAAAGGAAAGGGAAAAAAAAAAAGTACCGAGAAGGTTCTAGATTACAGGAACAAAAAAGGGAGGGCAATTTTGAAGCTGGTTGTGGAAATGTAAGAGATACTAATAACTTTATCTTATATATGCCCAAATAGAAACACAAGGTTCTGCATAATATTCCACTACAACCGAAATGGTATTGGCATTTGCTGCTCACCCAAGCCAAGAACTATTCTTCAATATTCCTCTTATAATTTCTACCATTTTCATTTTCCTACATATATGTGTGAGTGTGTGTGTGTTCATCATCCCTTTAATTTACTTCTCTGCCTCTCCTCTGAACATTTTCTGTTCTTTCATGACCTAAACACTCAACAATGTATAACAAGCCTTGAAGAATATATCCGACAGATCTGTCCCTGCAAGTTAACCCTCAAATTAGAAGAATATATAATATCTTCATAACCATGGATGTAAACAATCAACGATCTAATCGCAGGCCAGCATCTGCGAATGGAGAAATCGGCGAAGCGAGGAGTTGCGGAAGATGGACAAAAGCAAGGTGGTTGAGCCAATTGAAGGAGTTCATGAAATACGACGGCGATATGTTGGAAGAAAAACACGGTTCCATCATGATCGTCGCCACATTGATCGCGTCCACAGTTTTCCAGACAGCAGTGAACCCGCCCGGCGGCGTTTGGCAAGAAAACGCGGCGACAGAGATCGGAAAAAAGTTTTATTCGGGACAAAATAGTACTACAGTTAGTGGTCTTCTTAGTTGTATTGCTCCTTTTAATATCACTACGGATCTAACCGGAACCGCAGTGTTGGCAACTCTTCGCCCAATTCCGTACCTGTCGTTTTTGTTCTCTAGCATCTTCTCTATCACGAGTTCAATCCTTGTTATCCTTTTGCTTGTTAGCGGTTTCCCTCTCAAGAACAAGATTTGTATGTTCCTCATGACGGCGAGCCTGTGTGCGAGTCTGATCACCATGGCAAATGCCTTCTATATGGCCATGATTTTGGTGGCGCCGAAGAGCATTTTGGAGCTGGCGCTTAAATTCATAACCGTGTCGACTTACGTATGGATGTCGTTTCTTGGGATCATCTGTATCTTCTATGTCGGCCGGTTCCTCTGGTGGGCTGTCGACAAGTTTCGGAGAAATTAGATCATCACAAAATATGTTGCTTCAATTAATGTTATCATCACTTCATCTAGTTCCTTAATTTCTGATTTCCATCTTAGAGTTTGAGTTCTAGCATATATGGAAAATTAACAACCAATATAATAGATTTGTTCTTTGATGTGAGTGTCAAAACATCCCTAAAATGTAACTTCTTAAGGGGTTAAAAAAAAAAAATTCCTAAGAAGACTTCGAACTTGTAGTATTGAGTTTAACAATATTTTACGAGCTTCACTTTGTCATTATTTTTTTGTTTACTAGAAAATTCAAATATTATTTACGCGACTAAGCACTTTAAAAAGTGTGTTTCCAAACAATAAATGAAAAAGTTTATATATATATAGCAATAGTTTTTGCTTTTCTTCTATCTTATATATGTCCCATAAAGAGTGAGACAACGGAAATAAGGAGGAAGATGATTCAATGACAGGGCCGCTTTAGGACATCAATGCAAGGATCAAAATTAGGCAACTTAAACTTGTTGGCCCCAAAAAACCCGTTGATTCTGAGTAAGATTTCACTCACCCACCTGACCGTTACCCACTGAACCTGCCCACGTACATCCCTAATTTTCTCACACTTGAGTGCTTGCATGGTGTATGGATATCCTAGCTAGAAATGATCAATGTGCGTCACGTTATCAAAATTGGATAGCACTTGAACGTGCAACACATTGATCGGTAGCTTCTTGCTTTCTAAAAAAAAAGCATGAATGCTTCTTCCTTTTTCTTCTTTTTCCAGTAATGAAGCTAATAATGCTTATCCACAGACTTTATCTTTACCGTACATGTTGCAGATTCGAGTGATATGAATTCGATCTTTTTATCTCTAATCTATATTTTTTGGTTCTTTTAATATGAAAAAGAAACTAAAAATTCAGATGAGTTCCGAACTTAATTTTATTGACATGATTTTCTTAAATTCTCAATTTAAATTGTTTTTTTTTTTTTTCAATTCAAGACGGTGTGTCAAATAGAGCCTTAAATATTAACAATTTAATGATAGT
Source organism: Ficus religiosa (assembly GCA_024759925.1). Lineage (NCBI taxonomy): Eukaryota > Viridiplantae > Streptophyta > Magnoliopsida > Rosales > Moraceae > Ficus > Ficus religiosa. Next base: position 3,095 of record JAFMPE010033329.1, on the reverse strand, counting down.
GAAAGGTAGAAAGAAAGGAGAAGTGGGACCCTAATATTTTTAAGGCAACAGAAACTGGAAAAGAAAAGGGACCAAGATTATTATTTTGTATATTGGGTCATGAAACATCTTTTAATTTTGCTCCTATTCTTGTCCTCCCAGACAAGCAATCATGCTCATGCAGGCATGTCTTCTTAACAAGATTCTACCTGCAGCAAAAATCATTGTCACGTTAATTTATTTTCGGTGAAATTCTAGGGGGTTAAATACATATACAACAAGATTAATTAGCAATTAATGAGTTGGACTCGTTCAACTCTCGCCTCTACGTTTGGCTTCCTAGTTCCACCGAGAGCCACGCCGAGATAGTCCAAGAACTGATGCAAGTCGATGAAGATATGTGCTTAGTTAGAGATGAATACCTCTCCACTTCGCAGCCATGAGAGGGCGGGGTAGATCGACATGTGATCAAACTACTCGTTAGCACGCGACAGAACTCGGTTTTCGAGATGCTTCCTGGTAGAGAAATAGTTCTCCATTTGTGTGTTCTTTACAACCATTTGGAGGTTCTCAAAGTTTTGGTGGAATTAGTTGGTCATGACGAAAAGGAGTTCCTCAACTTGAAAGAGCAAGCCGGTGGGCACACAATTTTTCGCATTTATCTGTCTACAACACTGAGGTAAATTTGCTTATGATAATCTATTTCTACCGAAGGCCTGTTTTAGGTGTCGTCTCTAGATGGCAAAACACCATCTAGATTTTAAAATCTCAACTTTAGATCAAACCCTCTCTCTCTTTAATTTTCAAAAAACTCAAACTTTAAAAATCCATAATTTTCTCATTTTAAATTGAAATGAGATAATTTTTATGTCAAAATACTCGTAGCGACAAGATGAACTAGAAAAAAAAATTCATTTTTGCATATTTTTTCGAACACATTTCAAATTTTTATACTATTTTCTATATCATATAACTTTTTCAAAAGTTTTCCTCCAAACAGATATTTCCAATCAAATCTTGAAAACACCGTCTCCAGATATCCCTTCAAACGGGCCTTGAAATTATAAATGTGATTAGAAAAGTGCATTATTGATAGGTATTTCTTGTCACCAAAAGGGCTTTCTAGCTAGTAACATGATGCAAGATAGATCCGAGGCGATCATGGTGGTGGCGACGGTCTTCGCGACAATGGCGTTCCAGGCTTTGATGAACCCCGCCAGGCGGCGTATGGTCAAATAAGGTGAACTCGGCTGTCGAAGGCGATAACTGCAGTGAAGACAACCCCCGCGCATTGTCGGAACCTCGGTTACTTTTTGCCCGAACCTCGCCGCCGACTCACTTTTTTTTACTAATCTTTAACTCCACTTCATTCCTCGCCTCACTCGCCGTGATCCTGCTGCTTGTCTGTGCTGTTCCTCTTAAGAACGGGTTCTATATATGTTCGTCTTGATCATAGCCCTGTGTGGAGCGGTGACCTCTCTGGCGTTAAGCTTCATGGTAGGAACTAGCTTGGTGTCACCCCAAGATGATTATACAATATTTATAAATATCTATCACAAATCCACTCATTTCTGGATTGTTTTGATCGGGTAGATCTTTCTCGCCCCCACGCGATTCGATGCCTCAGTTGGATCATATGCAATCTGCTATGCCATGCTCAGCAGAAGTAACGGTACAGCTTCTCCCTAGCAGCTAATTTTCTCACTGTATACAAATAGAAATGATGTTATGGGTCAATTTTGTGTCTCTTCATCCATACCCACCGTGACGAAGTGAGAACTTTTATCACGGACTAATAACTATATAACGAGTAATTAAGATTTTTTATGATAAAATTTCTCTTTTTATAGGGGCTATTATGAAAATTTACTCAAAATTATAGAATATGTCAAAAATACAAAACAAATGCATACCACGTCATCAAGTTTTACGTGTTGTAACACCCCATTAATAAAAAGGTTAACTTGTGGATTGTCTTGGTTTTACATAATTTCATTTCTCTTGATTTCCGGTAATTATAAAGTCAAAATCACAGTAGATACTCTAACTTATAACAAATCTCTTCTACTGTTCGATTAACTTCAAATAACATCATTTTAATTTGGGAAATTTATATAGATTTATACCAAACAGTAAAACTCTCATCATCGTTATTGAAATCCACTGTAATTATCAATCATCACCTGTTCTTAAATTCCGTCATCAAATCAACAAACTCACACCAAACAAATCACAAATCAAATCAAATCAAAATCTTGGGAATATATCATTTTGTTATGTTTTTACAACATGGATCTCGAGTTTTATTTTATCTTAACAGATTATGAGCAAGATTTCCCGCACGTTCATGGTGCTCACCTTCCTCTAAGATCTCTTCTTCCTTTTTTCTTTTTTCTTTTTTCATTTTTTTTTTAATTTACAGAGTCAGATATAAATTTATCATTAGATTATATTTACAAGCACACGTTCAAGATCTGTTTTTGATCGGGCATAATGTATGATAGACATTAGACCCGGAGCTCTCGGTCTACCACGTGCCGTCACATGCTTTGGAGTGTGCTCCTTGGGCTCATCGAATTGCTCCACTCAGTTTGGTTCTGTTTTGGGCCTTGATCGTTAAGAGGTCTGGCCCATTAAGTTTGTAGGTAGGCTCTCCTCTGCGGTTTGTTGGTGCTGACCTCTTTGAAATTGATAACTCAATGCATGTACCAAAACGCTGAAATCACAAACAAATTGTTCTCATCTTAACCTTAGACTTCTCTTTTTAGTACTAGTGGGGACGAGAATTGGATACGACACCATGTTTCAATACTTTAGTGAAACGACACCGTTTACATAGGCTGAAGAAGAAAGAAAGACATAACGGGAAGACTGAATGGACACAAGTAGACGAAAAACACGTCAATAACAATAAAGAAAGTCATGTCATCAGAAGTAATGACTTGGAAATAATACGAGCAATAATGATTGTAAGAACAAAACATCCTCAAAAAATCTATAAATAGGAATGATGACATGAGAAATGCACGATTTTGAAAACAACCGAAATTGAAGGAAAAATTAGATTCAAGTTGCTCTAGATTTTGGATGTCACAATTAAGCTTTGTACACTGTTT
>JAFMPE010033328.1:0-30564 GCA_024759925.1 Ficus religiosa | reverse complement strand
GAGAGAGAGAGAGAGAGAGAGAGAGAGAGAGAGAGAGAGAGAGAGAGAGAGAGAGAGAGAGAGAGAGAGAGAGTAAAGATACTGAGTTTATTACTATACGCATACTCAGAACTTGATCATCTTTCTAGACTCTAGTTGGTGAGTTTCCTACATATATAAAATAATAACAGCAACTTCAACAACAGTGTACATTCTTGAACTTGACAATTTGTTGGTTTTTTTTTTTTTTCTTTCGCCGAAAGCATGGCATATATTCTTACAAAAACTGACCATCCCTATCCTAAGAACAATTCACCACCATTTTTATTACAAATTTTGGTACATAGTTTGACAAATTAACCGAATAGTTAGAACACAAACACATTAACCAATCCTTAGTTTATTGAACTTAAAATTTATTAAAAACCTAGTCTGAATAGTGTCCAATGAGAAGCATCTTTGATCTGGTCGGCTTCAACGAATTCACTACTTAAACCTAACAAACATGCTTTAAGGCACCGCATTATGTCCAAGATTCTCTGCCCTTTAATTTGCTTCTTTCCTATATTTAATGACTCAATGCGCGACTGTCCAATCTTTTTTAATTTTTTTTGCCCCTTCCTTTTCAAATTCACCGTTGGGCTTTTATAACTTTAGTCGTGGAATTAGATTCCGATAAATTATCATTGGCTTTTTTTTTTTTTTTAATAAATCAAATAATAATAAAAATGTATCTTTCAATAATCAATCTACTTAAGCTTATTTTGACGATCCGAATCGTGTAAAGGAGTTAATGATATATCTTTAAGAAATCAAGATCGTATGTGACAAAGTCTCACATGAATTTAGGTCCAAAAATCAATTTGAGAAAAAGAGGAAAGAGGAAAAAAAAAAATTTGAGTTGGCCAGAGAAAAAAAAAATCTAAGAAAAAAAAAAAAAAACACATTTCAACGAGTCTAGATTCATCCGCCCACAAAATATATATAGGGTAAGCTGGTGTGTCACGACACGAGGCCATGCAAATTTTGTCTGCATCTAAGGAAATTTAAGTGATGATTTGAGTCAGAAATAAATTAATGCAAATGAAATAATTGGACCGCTTGTACTGGCTGATTTTATTGAATAAAATTCACGTTTCCACTAAAAAAGGAAATAAATTAATGCATATATACATGTAAACTCTTTTACGAATATAGTAATTATATCAAAAACAATTCTTTTTCAATTAATATGAATGATTTGCATATACTTTCACCACTGATATCTTTATTTGACTTATATATTTGTTTTGCCACATTATTATTTCATTAATTATTAAAAATTGGGAGAAAACAAGAACCGTGATTTAAAATAATAACAATAATTATTCGAATCCAGATGTTGAACAGTATGTATGTATGTGTATGTGTGTACATATATATATTTTTCTATTAATGGTGTATATATTAAGCATGTATTTGGCGTTAATATTTGAATTATAGAATCTGGATTTGGATTATTTGTGCGTTTATCAAAGTGTTCGTTCATCTTAAAATTTGATGTAATTTATTAAAAAAAAATAATCTCATTTAAATTTATGTATATAAAATTATAGATTTTTAAAATTTGAGTTATAAAATTACATAAATAATAAAATTAAGAAAAATAGATAAAAATTAAATTATAATTCTAAGATTTAGATTATACGTGTATACGAATGTTTGACTTGGAGCACGGCTTGTGGGACGGTGGAAGATAAGTCGGCGGATTTTCTGACGTGACACTTGTCAGTAAAGGAGCAGCTCAACAATATCATAAATCTGAAAATGAGACTCTCTCCATAAGAAACGAATCAGCAGCTTCGTGACTAACGCAGCAGCAGCCGCGACCGTACACTGCAAGTCACTACTATTTATATATAAAAGATCCGAAATCCGCATCCATCGCTGACGGAAATTCGTTTTTGGCCAACCACGTACACATGCTTCACACTTTGATCGTCTTTGAATAATTTGCTTGTCCTTACTTTTAGTTCCATTTTTATTTAATAGTTCGTTTTCTAATGAGATATAAATTAAATTAATTTGTTTGAAATATTTAAAATGGGAATAATTGACAATTGTATTTATGAGGAAAAATGGTGAAGTTAAGATCTATTGTCTTGAATTTCTTATTTCATTAGTTGTTTTTCAATAATGTGATATCATATCAGCTGAATTTAAAAATTTAATCACATTAAAAAAAGTTAAATATTAAAAATTTTTACACAAATTGATGTGTTATCAACACACTATTGAGAATACAGTTCTTGATAAATAAAAATTAGATAATAAACCTGGAGTTGACAATAGTAGTACCGGTACCTTATCACTGGTTTTAGTTTCAGTTACAGAAACAAAAGATTAAAAAGAAAAGAAAACTTTATTATTGTTATTCTAACATCTCTTCAAAATTTTTTTACCAAAGAAGGAAAAATGGTAATAAGGATATGCTAAACGGAAGGCCTATGAGATGTAGGGAGCTTAAGATAATGGGATGGTTGTGGGGGACCCTAGAGCAGGAGATGAGTGGAACCTGCCAAAGGCAAATCAAGGCAAAAGGCTAGAAAAAGGAAGAACCGACAATTGGCTTTAGAATTACTAAAAGAAATGCTGTTCCACGTCACAGTATAATTGGTGCCGTGGATCGCACTTAGCTGTGGGACCATACTCTCCTCGAATCTGTAATCTCTACTTTAGATATATTATTTCCTTGAAGTAAAACTTTCCATGTTGTCAGGATGGCCGAGTGGTCTAAGGCGCCAGACTCAAGTTCTGGTCCTCTAACGAGGGCGTGGGTTCAAATCCCACTTCTGACAATTTTTTTTTTCATTATTAAAGTTTTTTGTTATTTGTTTTAATTGTTATTGAACCGTGAGTAACATAAATCCGACGTCTTACTGTGTTTTTATTGTATACTAGAAGTTTATTGATTTTTTTTTAGACATAATGGAAAAAATCTTTAAATAAAAATGTATTGAAGAAAAAAAATTATTTTAAGAAAAATAATTTAGAAAGAAAAAAAGGTAATGTAAGATTTAAAGTAAACATATAAACCAAAAAGAAAAATAGAAAGTAAAAAAGTAAAGATATATTTGAGAGACTCATTTTAGTGGAGATAAAGCGAAAAGAAGAATGATAATATCAAAATAAATGGACAAAATGTTTAAATATTAACTAAACAAAACTATTATATAGAAAACTAACTAAGGTATACATGAAAAAGAAAAATATTTTTTTAGAAAAAGATTTTTTAAAGATGTGTGAACAAGGGCGCATTTGTGAAAAAAGTTTCAATGGAGAGAAGTTATCTATAAAAAGAAAAGTAGTCACAAAAATCATATTATAAAATAATATTTCACTTAAAATGATCTAAATGAGCATACATTTGAGGGAAAATTACACAATAAGAGTAAAATAGAAGGAAAATGTATTTGGTTCTATGAGAAAAAATGCAAAAAAAAAAAAAAACCATAAATCAGTAAAGTAAAGAAAAAGCCAAAAAAAAAAAAAAGATTAAAAAGAAGAAGAAAAAGAAGCAGCACAGACGAGAAAGGGAAAATAAAAAATAACACTAAACACTAAAGGACAAGAGCAAGGAAGAGCCAAAAAATATACATATATATATATATATATATATAAACAAGAAGTAAAAAAAAGAGACAGAACCAAATGGGGAGACATGTGTCAAGCATAGGAAGGATGTACATCGAGACTTTTATATATGTAAAGATAAAAGATAAAAATAATGATATAACTCATTAATAAGTTGGTCTAACATGACTGGCTATCGAGAAACTAGTCCATTATGTCTTGTATTTGGTAGGATGAGATTTTGAAAAAGTTAAGATGTACATAGAACAGTCAAAATATTGTATATAGTGATCAGTCGCTTTATAGAACAGTACTATGACTGGCTCCCACCTCGTATTATATGTAGTCAATTTATTTAAATTTTTCTCCTAACTTCAGTGTAGAATTTAAACTTTTCATATTTGTGACAAAGTTAAATATGAAATTATCGATAAATTATATTTGTAATTATTGTAATCAAGTTATTATTATTTTTTTAATCTAAATGAGAATTACAAATGATATAACAATACCGGCCGCGGGCGGTAGAATTAACAAAAAAAAAAAAAAAAAAAAACGCTCTTTTTCGTCCGAGAAAAGACAACCCAGATTCACTTCATATTGCGTCAATCATACATGCACATGCATGTTGGTTGTTCAAAAGTGTGACGATGGAGAATGTGGCATTCATGTGGCGAGAGGCGAATTACTTTACTGCTTTATGGTAATATACATAAAGCTAGCCCTAGAGATATATATGTATATCAATAGCTAATTGCATGGTTCAACATAATCTTTATTTCTTCATGATGGGGTTGTCTGCCCATTTGGTGGCTGTGCTTTTGTTGAAAATCTACCGAAATCCACGTCGAAAACTCTTCAACCCGCGTCATACATACGAATAGTATATCAAGTTTGTCGTCTTAAGATAGTGAGGAGGTTAATATATAAGTGTATATATATTATATAGATTATATCTACTCCAAATCTAGAAAGAAGTTGGTCGACGTTGACCAATTGAGAAAAATTAAAGTGAAAAGCTAGCTAACTTATCAACAATGTTGGGAAAACCAGTAGTACGTGATGACATGCAAAAGTGAAATTCCTACACTACATGTTGGAAAAGTTGGTTTTGGGTTATGATGACGTGTGCTCATATCTTCTGCATGTGCAAAACCTCATAAAAAGCTTCTTTTTTTTTTTTTTTTTTTAATTTTTGCTGAATAAAAATTTTCTTATTAATTAAGACGTATTTCTCAGACGTAAAAATTAAAGATTTATCTATGTACCAAAAGAAAAAAAAAAAAAAAAAAACCCCTTAAAAAAATCTAACGAATTAGGAGCATATCATATTGTAATTACAGTAATGTGTGTGTCCACTGTAAAATAATAAGGGGCTCATAGATATTCATTATATGCTGCATGCATAGAGAGCTTTTGAGTCTTCTCATTGACTTAATCAAAATCGGTCAAGATTATGATCATCAATATTTTTCACAATCGATTTTGCAAGTTTTTGAAAACAACATGCGCAAAAGGAAATCTTCCAACATACGGATACATATATATATATATATAGGTATATGCTTTTTTAGAGAGAGAGTGTGTGTGTGTATATACACACTTGCAGTACTGTTCTTTCAACATCTGTTATGCCCATTTACACGTTGTCTGTCGTGTAAAGAGTACCATTCAGATAATCCTTGTCATAAGTTATCATTTTTTTCCTTCTTTTCTTCCTTTTTCTTTTGTCTTTCTTTTATTATAAGATAATACTTGGCCACACCAACAATATACATAAATATAAGCTCCTTCTGATCGCAAAACCTGGAAAAGACGGTTCGCGCATATGCCTTTTTTCTCCTCTTGTTACTTAATTAGTTAGTTTCTTTACTTGTTAGTTTTTTTTTTTTTTTTGGGTAATCTTACTTTAAATATGGTTGAAACTTGTTTAACTCTTCAAAATAAATAGCACTAGGTATTAGACAGTAGCATAATGCAGAAACTGTAAACCATGGTGGCAGACTACACGATGGGACATGTAAAGCTTAAGCCTCATTTAATGAATGAGTTTAAACTCAAATTTTTCATATCAATTTTTGTCTTTTTCTAAAAAGTCAACAAAAATTATAATTAGTTTTTAAAAAGTTAACTAACTCAAATTTAAAAATTTCAACTCAAATCGATTCACCAAACGGGACCTTAATCATTTTTAAGCCGGGCAGGTTAATTTTTGAAGAAAGGAAAATTATTTAAAAAAAAAAAAGACCACGACATAATTTGAATTTTGTCCTCCTTCCCGGAAAGGAAAAAACAGTAAAGGTCGTAATTAAGGTGAAAAAGAAAAGCGATTGACGAGATAGAATGTTAAAGGGTCAGTATTGAGTACTTAAGAGATGTAGTTTGTACTATATATATACAAAAATAAAAATATATATTTAGCTAACATTGGATATGGTCCGAGTTTATATATTTTGTACACTTCTAATTTCGTATGTCACAAAGTTACTCTTTGTAAAAAGCGGCACATACATAGATATCTTCATAGCTAAGGTTGGATTCAGCTTGTTGTTGTTGTATTTATTTATTTATTTTTTTCCTTCTCTGAATTCGTCGCACACTTTTCATTTATTTGAATACAAAAAATCAAGCAAAGTACAAATAAAGTTGGGATGCTCCGGAAAAGAAATTTTTAAATAATATTTATATACTGCAACAATGGAGATCATCATGAAGAGCCTTTCCTTGTTTACGTGGTTTTGACACACGAGATTGGACGATGTCCTTGTTAGCTAGTCAGCTGTATTCTTTTCATTTCATGAGCTCATACCTTACTAATGTTGTTAATTATATATAGAATTAAAATGAAGAGAAAAGTTGGTTTTAGGACCTTTTTTTTTTTTTTTTTTTTTTTGTCGTCTGTAAAATTGAAATAAATGCCTTGTATAATAATTACAAAAAACTAATTAACATACTCGTCCGTGTGAGAAACATTTCAATCATGTAAGTAGTCCAAATTTTTATCACCAATAATGACTTAGTCATGTAGCATTAATAGATGCATTTATAATTTCTTCTCTCAAGATGTGCCTTCTAGAATTCGATATAATTCCATCCCCCGCTAATAAATTTTCCAGCTAGCGCTGTGTACTACTGGTAGAGAGTGAAGACTAGACTCTCTCTCTCTCTCTCTCCCCCCCCCCCCCCCCCCCCTCTTTTTTTTTTTTAATATTGGAATATTTGGATAAGGTTCTTTACATTGTCTTTGGGATTTCCAAAGTAACAAATGAGATGGGGAGCGGGATATTAATAGCAATTGTTACCCTTTATATTTCTGATCCAAACACCGCTTGAAATCTTAATGCAAGTCATTTCTATGGAATTTAAAGCTAGCTAGACCTAATTTTATCTGTCATTTCCTCGTGTGATCTCACGTTTGTTTTTAAGTGTATTCTTTAAACATGATCCTTGGCATTTAATTAAGTACTCGTAAGATTAAGGCAACTGAAGGTGAGTTGGGCCAGTTTTGGACATACATATATGAACGGTTAACCTTTCTGAATAAGGAGGTTCAGTTATGATTGAGCTCCACTTTGGGCCTTGATGATCGGTAATCGCCGCCATTTGTTTTAAAAAATAAGTGTATGTGTGTGTGTGTGTATATAGAGCCAATAATTTGAATGGTATACAGTTTACATTCTAGTTCTTTGTAGGATAACATATATCAAAGTTCATAAATATACAAAGAGGGAAATAAAATGGAGAAATTATTACTTAGAAAACTGAATGTATTACGTTATTGTGTTTACGATATATATCTATTTGATAAATAATTGACATTTAGATAATTTATAAATATTAACTCTATCATAATCACCTGAATAAAATAATTGATTAAAATAGAGAACGGTGAATAGGAATTTAGAATAGATTTGATATTGACTTAAATATTAATAGTTTAATAAACGAATATACCACATAAATACACGTGTAACACAAAAATGAGAGAGAAGATAAATTATGTAAGCCTTGATTATCTGTCCTGCAGCAACTAAGATGTACTTCAGTCTATAATTAACTTCATGCAATTTCTGTTTTCCACTTAAAATTGTAAATCCTTCATGAATGAATACCTGTGGGGGTTATAATTTTTTTTTCGTTTTTTTTTTTTCTGATCAGGAAATGATAGGGTTAAAATATTCACTGAACGCAATAATTTCGGCGCACATTAGAATCTGGATTGGTCAGACGGGAATTGTTTTGTCATTAAAAAAAACTAATTTTAATATGTAGTCATTGAATATTTTATTGATTTGTAAACTTTTTGGTAGAATATTAATTAGCAAACTTTAATTGACCATCAATTTCGCCCAACGTAATTATTTTGAGTCACTAAGTTTGACAAAGTTTCCTAACAATACCTAAAATATTGCCTTTTCAAAGAAAACAGGTATAAAAGATTCATGTAGACACCCAAAGAAAACGTACGTCATTTTCCTAGGAATATGAATTAAAAAATTACAATATGTGAGAACTGAGAAGTAGGTCACTGAACGCAATTTCTCCTATAGGTTGATAATGAAAACTGTATATTCAACTGTCTAATTGCTTTCGTTTGTTTGACAACATATATGTAAAGATGGTACACATTTTGAATCGTATATATTATTCGCAGCAATTATAGACGTGCGGACTTGCAAAAGCACTAGCTAGAACTAGCCCGCACTCTATAATTAATCAACTTTGAAAAACCGACAGTGATCTTTTTCTTCCAATGTGTATATATTAATAAATGTGTGTAAAATCTGGATAAAAATCCAGTCAAGAAAAATCATCTTAAAAGCAGGAAAATCTTAATGGTTTTTTCTTTTTTCTTTTTTCTTTTTTTCTTTTCCTCTTTCAATGTTCGGGGGGGTTTTTTTTTAATGTATTTTAGTTTTTCTGTTCTCTTTAATAAAATTTCCGCTTATATAAAAAAATATGTGTGTAAATATAAATGTCATTAGTTTTTTTTTTTTTTTTTTTGTTAAGATACTCTATTATATATGTATTTTAGACTTTGCATGATGATAGTCACTTCTGGAGAAAAACCACCACCCCTCTTGGTGGTTTTTTCATCAATTGGCAGTACTTTCCTTGTTCATTCTTCCCTCCCCCCAGTCTCTCAATCTCAAAGGCCACGTAATAACTATGTTTAAAAAAAAAAAAAAAAAAAAAAAAAAAAAACCTACAACAAAAACAAAGTCATTTATGACATATTGTCTTTAAGATCACGATCGCGTCGTAATTTAGGAGTGGATCAATAATACGAAAAGAATCTAACATAATTTTTTTAGGAGGTCGTAATTAATGTTGCTTACTTCATTAATCAAGTAGAGGTCTTCATGAGACCATAAAAATGTTGAACTATAAACTCATTCTATAAGGAAGGGAAGGGGGAAAAAAAAAGAAAAAGAAAAGAAGAAGAAGATGACATCCTAATAACTGTTGCGCACCAATCCATGCTAGTCATGAGATAATTTTTACAATTTACTCCCACTGAAAATAAAATATTCTCATACAGTTCTTATTTTGTCCCCATTGAAAATAAAAAATTCTCAGATAACCCTCACTAATATTAATTCCGATAAAAAAAATTATACTTTTACTTCTTTATCCTCACTAAAATTAAAAATTCTCATGTAAACCTACTAAAATAAAAAAAATTATCACATAGTCCCCAATAAAATTTGTTTTATCTAAAAATAAATAAAAAAAAGTTAGTGTGCGCCCCCATTGAAATAAATTCCTGGATCTACCCCTGATAATAGTGGATGCATGCATCTAATTGTTGATCAGTCCAGGATTGGTTTTTGAACTTGGGTGGGTAGATCCCCATTTGTCCATCTTTTTTAATGGAGAAAATTGTAAAAAGCTCATTCAAAATAGAAATGTTTATGTATTTCATCCTGTTATTTGAATTTTTGAACGTTTACGTACACTTATCCAATTAGAGGAGGGAAAAAAAATTTGAAACTATTATAACTTGGACAATAATATTAAAAGATTTCTTTTTTAAGGGGTTACGCGTAGATGCGTCTTAAGAGTTCACCATACTTACAATTTTTTCAATTGATTTAGGAACATGAGATCTCAAAATGGGAATAGTCCGAAAAGTTATATGAACTGAATATATTATATATATATATATATATATTAAACTAATGTAGGTTAACTGACCTACATTAGTTTAATATATATATATATATATTAAACTAATGTAGGTTAACTGATTATAGCGTAAGACTCAAGTTTCTCAAACCCGTGTGTACAAATTTAAGTGGAAAAAAATCGTCATCGCGAGATATGATCACGAGCAAATATATCAATATTTATATATTTTTTCTTTTTTAGAATGAGAAGTTATACATTTGCCTCTGCGGCGCGCAATTTTTGTTCCTTTTTCAAACATATGGCGAAGTAAAAATGATAACAAAACAGACCCAAACAAAAGAAATAACACAAAACAAAACAAAAGTTGCACTTTCAAGTGGGCATTCCATATCATTGTAAATTGAATCTCCACCACCACCATCTCCATCCCATTCTCATCCCGCATGGATAGTTAATATAAAACCAACAAAGGTGATATACATGTTGAACGTGTGGTTACCAAATTCCATAGGCCACCGTACACACACACACACACACACACACACACACACACACACATGGACGGCATTACTCTCTCTCTCTGTGGATGGGCACGAGATGGTGCATAAAATATGACGACATGATGTTGACATGACCAAAATCGAATCTTTTATTTTTCACGCTTCGCAACTCATATATAGTGCCTACTGAGCTATCCAGCACCATCATCCCCTAAACGACATAGAAATTACTCTCTCATCTGTGGAAACTAAAACCACTTTTTTGCAATATATTTCACATTTTTACAAGTTAATTAGTTGGTAGGGAAAAAAAAAACAAGTCACATGAATGGACTATTAGATAAGCAGTCACGTGATGTTGATGTGGCTGTGACTGTCACGTCACAACCTTGAAAGACAGGACGAAAAGCAAGCATATTCATATTTTTATATATATGTAAGAGATAAATCTCAAGTTCATCCTAATTTGATTAATATAAAAAGAAGGCAAATAAATAAATTAAAAAAAAATTTTAATGAATTTGCACAAATCAAAGAGTTGAAGCATACGAATAATTAATTGTATAAAAATGTACAAGTGCATAGACCAATAATAGGGCAATCTCAACATCATGATAGAAGATTGATGGGGGAATCTGATTCCATGAAATATCACTTCAGAGAATATATATCTTTTGGTGATTGAATTTTGAAAATGAGGCGAGCATTTGTATTATATGGCTGGTGTACATATATATGTACTAGCTAAACTAATATTTCGTTTTACAGACGCACTGGGAGAGACGCAGAGAACGTGTGGTTTTTTAACCATCTAGTAGTTCATACGAGGACAAAGAGAGGAATGATAAGCGTAATTACAAAAACAAGGCGTCCGTAAGGCGTCCGTCTCATGCTTAAACTTCCACATACTTCGAATCTTATCCCGCCTTCAAAACATGGTAATTAGAAATTATCTCATTAATAGGGGGAAAAAAAAAAAGTCTCCATAGAGAAAGGTATTAATATTAATATTAAAGCTATCACATGAAGAGTGGAATCTAGGTGGATTCACGATAGTTTTAACAACCCGGTGGGCGATTTTTTTTTTTTCCCTCAATCTAAAAGATTACTATCTTCAAATGTGAACATATCACGATTGTTTTAGAGATTTTCCGAAAATTATAGTCAAAAGATCATATATGATGACAGTTTACGAAAATACTTTTGTGTCGCTTTTTTCTTAATTAATCTGTCAAATTTTCTGTCGTCTTATAATCCAAATTTGCTTGTTGTGTTATTTAAATTTTAAAGCTATTGTTATCTTTAGGATTGGATTTATAAACTGTGTTAATGAAAACAACGTATATGCCAAAGGACATAAAAGTGTTCTAATACTAATAGATGTGAATACTAGAATTTATTCCCACGATTAAAAAAGCTTGTTCAGTAAAGTACAAATTTTCAATCCTTAATTTTTCCTTTCAAAAAAAAATAATAATAAAATAAAATAACAGCATGCTAAAAGTCAAAATTTGCAGGCCACTAGACTGTTGGGGATGCTAGTGGCCAATGGAAGTTACGTCTTTTAAATATATATGAACCTCAATCAGAATTGAAAGATCCTGTGCTTGCAATTTCATCACGAATAAAAGCCCATAAAGGAAGTGTTGAGTTTGAGTATGGTATGCACGTGAATAGAAAAGTATTTTTGCTCAACTTAATACTCCAACTCCCACGCCAAACTAGAACGCTGGACCAATCTGAAACACACATAGGCCATAGCATAAATTAAAGTTTATGATTCACGCAAATATGTATATGTATATATTTATTTGTATAATAAAGTTTATGAATGTCAACTTCAACTAGATGACAACTGCCCTATATATCCATGTGAAGAATCCAATTGAAAATTTTATTTAACAGTATAACTGAGGTAGACCAATATTGCAAATTTGCAGTCATCACCTCGTGCAGGTGCATGATATATATATATATATATATGTATGTATGTGTATATATCTGCTGCTTTTGACAATCTATACATTAACACAAAGGGTATATTCCAAAAGGAGTCAATTTTCACTGGAGACTTCTAGTCAAACTGTATGTATGAGAATTGATTTTCAAGCAGACACATGGATCCCAATGCCACACACACACACACACACTCACACACGCACACACACATATAATTCATTTTTGTTCAGTTTTCACTAAGCCAGTCGCACGTTGCAGAGCATAGATCCCCATGCACGTATTGGAAATATTAAATTAAAAATAATACAACATAAACTATCATTAAAGGATTCATTAGAAATAGCAAATTGTAGTTGTTCGAAAACTGATCTCCGAATGCAATGCTTTGAATAACATTAATTAAATAAATAAATAACCCTTAGTAGTCAGTGCTCCATCAACTCAAGGAGCTACGAGACATATTATGATGCTTGAAAAAAACAATTAAAAAAGGATCAATAAGAGAGAGAATTGCTCATTGGTAGTTAATTAGTCATCTCAAGCATCACCTTCCACGTCTCAAACACCCTAAATTAGCTTTCAATAATATATGTTATCCACCACTCCACGATTATTCTCGTCTTCTATTATTATAATTTTGATTTGTTTCTCATATTGCTAAATTCAATCCCTATACAACATATAACATATAATATATACATAATACATATATATAAATATATATATAGCAATTAGACAAGTTGATGAAACAAATGACAAATAGTACTTTCATTTTATAAGCACCAAAATTTGGTGGTAGTTACATATCACAGCGACACTTTCCCTAAAAAACAAATGAATCCCCACTCTCCCCTCTAATTCGTTACGTACATATATCGATATATATATATATATTTATTTATTTAAAAAAGAATTAGATATAAATATTTTTTCTTTTAAAAAATTCCTACTTTTTTGAAAAAAAAAAAAAAACTAACAGCTCATCTCCAATAACTTTTTGTGCCCCATCCATCTCCAAACAACTTGTTAATTGGGATTTTAGAACACCGGAAAGGGACTCCCCTCAAGTGTCTTCGTAGCCATTAATTGGCCGCTTGAGCTTTTTCAATCCTGACTCGATTCCACGTCACGCAGGCCCACTACGCGGAGCCCACAGAGGAAGCAACAGAAGAACTTAGGCGTCCACAAATGAATGGGGCCTAGAGTTAGATTGGGCCTGTAATGGGTCCAGACTAATGAAGTAAGGCAGCGGAAGAAGTTAGAAGAAGAAAAAGAGATGCCACAACTGCCAAATCGCCACCGCGAGGCTGATCATGCGGACGAACGTGTGGGGACACGTGGATGGTGATCCGCTGCTTTCGTCGAGGAGGCCTTCGTAGACCATGGTGCTGTTGGTGTGGAGGGTGTAGGTGTAGGTGTTTGGGTTTGCGGGCTGAGTGCTTTGTTCGTCCTGTGATGATTTTTGGCTGCACAAGGAGTACAGTCCCAACGGTCAGTAAAAGTTACCGTTGTCAAAAAATTAACTTAAAAAAAAATATATACAAATACGAAACAAAAAGGTTGGTGTGTCTTTATGGGATTGGGGAATTTGTTTTGCTTCCCTTAACTTGACCGTTAACTTAAAGCTGAAATTATTGTCGGGTTGGAGTTTGTGCTCGTGTGGATTTAACCAAGAAAGTGAAAAAAAGAAAAAAAGAAAACAAAAATCAAGTGTACTAGGATTTGGGTTTTGTATGGTTTCAGATTTACAGATCTTGCATTGGATACCACATAACAGATGGAACTCGACTGAAAAGGACCACCATAAAACACGGGCACCGAAATATTCATTTAAACCTCTTGGGAAAAAAAAATCTTTTTTTTTTTTTTTTGAGGAAAGGAAAAAGAAAAAAGAAAAAGACTACATTGCCCTAAAAAATCTTAATGCAGCTAAAAAAAATCTTAATTAAAGAAAAAATCTTAATGCACCTTAAAAAACTTAATTAAAGGAAGGGGGAAAAAAAATCTTAATGCAACTAAAAAAAAATCTTAATTTAGGACGCGTATGAAAAGACTACATTGCCCTTTGCTTAATTATAGGTGTTGATTGTTGGTTGTCAAATTAGTTGTGATAGAAAGTTATGACCAAATTTCTTTGGGATATGCCTAAATTATTTTGACTTTTGAATTACATGCAGCGTGAAACAAAGAAAATTCTGAGAGCATTTGTAGAATCTCAAAAGAAAAAACAAATCATGAGTTTTGAACTTATAAAGATAGTTAAATGAGAAAGTACGAGCACAACAGTGTCGGCAAATATTCACTAAAAATGGCTTGGGGAAAATGCTAGTGTTTCAACGTACTGCTGAAATTACTATTAAGCCCTTCTCTTATATGCTTCAACTAATGAATGGATCTCAGATATTCCTTATTTTTTTCTTTCCATTTTTACTTCTCCCAACGTGTGAGGTAATTTAAAGAAAAGGTTAGGTTCCAAACATAAATGTAATGATAAAGTTAGGCCGCAAAACGTGACAAGTTGAGAACTAACTCAAATTCCTCCCCAACGTTCATTTTCTAAATCCCCCTAACTTTTATAATGAGTCCGGGAAAAAAAAAAAAAAAAAAAAGAAACTTTGTATTAAAAGAACAAAAAATAGAAAAAAGAAAGCAAGTGCGGTTAGGATAATTGCATAAATTTACCTGGTGTTATGCGATGGGCAAAAGGTGATGGCGTAGCTACTAACGGACGACGACGAGCAAGTGAAGGTGCTGGACTTGTCATCATATGCATAACTGTAGGCGCGTGGGCACGCGCTCTTGAATATCTCCGAGTACGGAGTCGGCTTGCAGGTGTCAGGCGATCCATACGCGCCGCTGCAGCAGTACTGCGGCTGCTGGAAAGCCTCGCACGCGCTCCTGCAAGCGACGCCGCCTCCGCCGTCCGCCGACCTAACCTGGAGCTCCGACGGGCACGCGCCGTTGAGGTCGTCCACGCAGCCCGTGCTGGTACAGTTCTGGCCGCTGCCGCCCTGTGGAGCGAACAACATGGCGATGTTGTAACCGTCGACGAGGCTGACGTCGAAGAAATCGAGGCCGCCATGGCCGTCGAGCGTGATCTCCGCCAGCGTGGCCGGCGGCGTGGCGCCACTGCCGGAGCATTCAACCTTGCCGGAGCCGCAATCGCCTGTGACGCAGGAGAACTTTCCGGTCGAGTCGGTGGTGCAGTGGGTCCTACCCCAGAATCGGCCTCCCCAGGAGGATGGGGCGGTGATGGTCCTGGACTCGCCCTTCTGGAGGACAAAGCCGGTCGTCGAAAGCGGCGAAACGCCGGCGTTTGAGAGAATGCCTGGCCAAACTGTGTACTCGCACTTGTTCAACAGAGTGAAAGTCGTTGAAAAAACTCCTGCATCATTAAAACAAACAAACAAAAGAAAACATCTCATGAGATTAATAATGCTGGATTAAAAATTGCTTATTCTTGTTTTAATTGATTTTATTATTACCTGTTGTTAAAAGCTGAAGTGTTAATACGAAACAGAGTGATAATGGTGTTGATTGAGCCATGAAAGACGAAATAGGAGAATGAGGGGAGAGAGAGAGAGAGAGAGAAGAAGAAGAGAGAGTGGCGGTTGGTGGATCTCAAGAACTCCTATTCAATGCGATTCCTTCTTTGAGAGGGTTAATTATAAAATGGAAGATGAGATTCTTTCAAAACAATGCAGGAAAGTCTGTATATATAGGAATTCTTGTTGATTTAACGGTTAGATTTAGAAGGTGTTTTGGTGAATGAGTTTAGTTCGATTTTTAAGTTTTAATAGTAATTTTTTAAAAAAGGTAAAAAAATTTTTTCAGAAAAAATAAAAAATTTTTTTAGAAAAAGATAAAAATTAAATTGATGAACTCATCACCCAAACTAGAGTATAAAAGATGATGAATTGGCTAGTGTCAGGTGAGACCAGAGTTCCTATATTTACAGCATACTTACTAAACCGGAAAGGCATGTAAGGAGAAAGATAATAGAATTGAAAAGTAAAGTTACAAAATAATAATGATGATTATTTATGTTTACTTATTTATTGGATGGTGTAAAGGGAAACAATTTCATTCCCTTTATAATATTGATAATGTTAAATATATTAATGTAATAACTAAAATATCTTTTTACATAATTAAAAAAAAACTAGCATATAAAAACTTATTAAGGGTATATGTATAAATTTGATATGTTTTTTTTTTTTAATAAAAAATCACTACCAAAGGAGATGAAATAATTTATATTCTCTTTTTTCATTACTTATATTGTGTAGGGATAACTAAAATCTCATTTTTTATTTTATAAAAAAATAAATAATTAAATAAGAAAGAAAATGACTACTAATTTTCTCTTTCTATTTGATAGATACAAAATAAAGGTGTCGTTTCAACCAAAGCGTTGATTTCGCTGTCGGTCGTCTAATGATTTCGTTGGGAGATTTACCAACAGAGGAAAAAAGTGAAATGAAAAGGAAAAAAAAGGGCATTTTACCAAAGCGATTTCTTTGCTTAAACGCTATCACGAATTATTATTTTTTGCTACGACAATCATGAATTAAGGACATAGCCGTTAAGATATAAATGAATTTTACATTTCCTGGTGGTAGAGTCTTTAATGATTTTTGTTTGTTTATTTATAGAAAAAAATGATCATTTTTATAGTAATTGAAAAGAACCATTTTAAAAAATTAATAATTTGTTATCAATCACTTGATAGATGGTTAACATGTATTTTTACTGGTTAATCACTCTCAGATTATCAAATTGTCATTTTTATAAAAGAAGAAAGTTTGGCTATTTATTCAAGTAAATATAAAAAAACTGTCATAAAACTTAATTTCTCTATTATTTTATGTTCATTATTATATTTATAAACAAACCGGACAGAAATCTCCTTGAAATATCAATATGAGTTGATTGTTCTGATATGCCGATGTAATTATTGCGTGAGGAATTTCTCGCCGAGGGAATGGTATTTTAACTCTAAATAATTTAACTTCTTCAAACTTAATTCAGAATTTAATAGAAGTAGAAAATTGGTTTTGGTTTCTATTTCTGTCCAAAAAGAAAAAAAAGAAAAAAAAGAAAAAAACCCTTAAAAAAAAATGGTTTCTATTGCTGTTGCAAATGTTGGTTTCTTACTAATACGTGATTTCATATAAATTATTGGTGCTCAAAGCATTTCCCTTAATATAGTGGATTAGTATCTTTGTGATAAGATGACATGGGGCATATACAATAGTCGTTTTCATATGTTTTCTTTCTCAAGCTATTAATTATGCCACTCGAGTGGTGGTCAGACGTCGGCAATAAAATTTTGCATTTGCTTGAGTTATCTATTACCTTTAGGCTTTAGCATATCCAAGTATAGAACGCTTCCATTGATAAGCTATTTATAAGCTTTTAAGCAAAAAAATAATAAAAGATATTTATGATTATCAGTTAATCTCCCACCTCATCACACAAAATAGGGGGGAAAAATACAAAGCAAACAAAAGGTCCTTCCCAACTGACTGTCGTTTTGGTCTTCATTTACTGACGGCAGCATTTTGAGCCACCGTTGAAAAATATCAGAGAGAAGAAAATTTTGTAAATACCGTTACGTGATGTTTGTAATCATTATTTTTTTAAATCTTTTTTTTTTTTTTTTATTTGGCTGTTCCAAAGACTTGAAAGGAAAAAATAATGACATAAATATATTAGGGAATCGGAAGATATTGCGTGCAGGAAATGGCTTTTGCCAAAGACGAGAAAGCCTTCCATTCATACCACTCTGTATGGATTGCAAAAGCAGGGTCGTGCACGCATCAGAGGCGTAAATATATAGTCTTGTTGATACAGAGGTGCAAATCAACCTTTTATATATATATATATAGAGGGATGGAGACTTGGCTCCTGAAATTCGTGTTCCATGTGACAATCATTATTTTTGTACTAGCATTATTTACTGAAACAATCCATGATAGTTTTCTTAATTTCCGCGAATTGTAAAGGAAAAATAAAGGTATAGAATATCATACAATTTTACTAATTTAGTAGTAAAAGACAGAATGACACATGGTAAAATTATGTTGGACTCCATAATACAATTGACTTGGTCGAGCATTAAATGTTTGAATGCCAAACTAACATCAACGGAAAAAGAAAAAAATAAAGCAGAACCATCCAACAAGCAACTATGGAATATTTTTTTTTTTAGAAGTAGGAAGAAAATAGTTGGTGCTCTGTTTCCACGACCAAGGGGCTTTGTGGCTCATCCATGATTATATATTTTCATTAAATAAATAAACGAGTACATAGATCAATAAAAGAAAAATTCAAAGAAAAAGCAGGCTTTGACCACACACGCCATGATGCGTTGGAGTGAAAATATTCAACTTCAAATATTTAAGAAAGATCAATTGCAACAATTCAATTTTATTCTTCATCAACAACTCTGTAAAGACTCGACTGTGAAAAAGAGGAGAAAAGGGGATTAAAAAAAAAAAAAAAAGGAGTCAAAGTAGAATGGTCGAGCATGAGCATGAAAACACAAGAAGACAAATTCTAAAATGAAAAAAAAAAAAAAAAAAAAAAAATGGGAGCAAACCAAAAGTGGGAAAATCTTACCCCTCAATGGCGGTACTATAATCCCCTAGGACAAGTGGAGAGAGAGTTGTCAAAAACAGATTGACCAGCAAACGTACTCAACATTAAATTAAATATAATTAGCATGCTGAAAAGAAACCAACTTGGCTAGCTGTTCAATTTGGACGGCGGCTGTCCTTAAAACCTGGCCGTCAGTTTTCCGTTTCAATCATCAGCCCATAATTTTTTTTTTTTTTTTAAGTAGCAATATCAGAGTTAGGCGTGAAATGAAACCTCCCGGATAGGGGGGATTAACAAAAAAAAAAAATTTTAAAAATTTACTTTTGTCAACGGAGCAAGAAGCAGCCCCTCCAACTACTCACGCAGATAGTATAAAAGGTCTTAATTGGCATGCTTTTTTCATTATGACACGTTTCTTGTATGCACCGTGGATTACATTTTTCATTTTTTAACAGAGTCAACAAAATTGTTGAACTAAATCAACCACAACATCTACAGTAACTGTTTAACCATTGGCTCAACGTAGGAATTAATCAAGAGAACAAAAGCAGTTGAAGTTAGCTTCAACTTCTTTAGACTCTGTCGACAGACCCGTAAAAATCTGTTGAACTACTTCAGATTCAGTAGTTGCATTAATTTTTTGAATTTTCATTGGGGAATATAGTCTTACCAGAAAACAACTTCCATGTGTTCCGAACCTCGGAACAATCTACATTTGAGAAATATCAGTATCACTAGCATACATCAGTTCAAATGTATCGGAAAGTATGAACTGAATTTCTCAACGATTAAAGCCACCACCTTGGACTGGAGTAGGGCGGTTTCTAGTTAGCTAATATTGCACGACACCTGAATGGCGACAAAACTTGTGTATGTAGTCATGACTAGTCAGACAAGCCAACATAAGCTCAGATAGTGATGCTTAACTTAGATTTTGGATTCTATACAAAAAAGAAAGGAAATTTGTCTTAAGATTTTAGAGTTTTTTAAAAGTGTTCTATTGGCTACGCCTCCCTTACCAGTACTTTTACTAGGTTATTGAACTGAAATTGTGTGAATGCTGATTTTAGTTGATCAGGTCAATAAAAAATAGGTGTAATTTATTTTAATCTGGTCTTTTGTCGTTCGATTTCATATTGTTCTGACCAATGACAAAAATTTGTTACTTATGAACCAGCAGCCTTGTAATTTTCAAAGAAATGCACGTCTGTTTTGCAATACTATTCTAATACAGTCATCAGAAAAATAAAATAACAATAATATTACTTTCCTAACAAAGAGTGTTTGAATTAGATTCCGAAAAATGCTTAGGAACATTACTGGTGCTAAATACTATCATAATAAAATGTGAGTCTCTCCTGTGAGTCTTATATCATAGCGTTATATCATACAACCCACCTTTTATGAGTGGATGGTGCTTAATACCACTAGTATCCTTTAGTATTATTTTTTGAGAAATTGTAGTAAATGATATTTATGGAAGCTAAAATAAACAAATAATATATTTACGAAACTATTTAAGTAAATACTAAATAAATTATGTACATAGTAAATAAACTTACTCGGAACTAAAAAATATACTTATTTATAACTAGGTTATTTATTTTTTTAGCTTCCATAAATATGCAATTTACCTCTTTCAAATTTCGAAAATTAACTATAAAATATGTCCATTCGCAAAAGGGAAAACAATTTGGCAGAATGTTTGCCGATTAGTATTATCACGGCACAGCAGTATTTATGCAAGAATTAAAAGATGATGATAAACAATATAATGAAACAAAAGGACACGTACAGATGTATGTAATTCGCAATTGCTGGGTCTTGCATAATTAAAAATCTTTTAGGACGGATGGTTCTTTTACTTGTTTATATTAAGTGTCTCAAATAATAGAAGTCTAAGCTACCTAATTAGTAATAGAGCCATTACAGAAACGGGTTTGGACAAGGCAGCAGGGGTAGGTGTAGCCTTAATGAATTCTTGTTGGCAAAGGCGGTCTTATCTTATCCCCTTGTCTCCCACCCACACTATCGTCTCATGTGGAGTCCACAAGCTCGTTAGGAGATATAATAAATAATAAGGAATGCTGGACGGGAGAGTATTAAATAATAAGAATAAGAATAAGAATAATATTGTAATGTGACGTATAGCAGCCTCTTCCGTACTGTTCCAGTCTAGCAAAACATTCATGAGTACTCAGACACAAAACAGAAAAACATATTCAATAGCCCCTATAAACGTTTTTATGAGAAAGAGATTGTTATGAAAAACGTATTTTGATGTAGTATATGAGAAAGGGCTATCTATATATATATATGTAGGGAATTTAAACAAGAAAAAGTAAAGGAGAAAAACAGAGATGTAACTGAATAAGAACGTTCTGTAGTGTTTAGAAAGAAATTTGACCTTTATTTGTTCTCTGAGGAGAGAAGAAGAAGAAGAAGAAGAAGAAGAAGAAGAAGAAACGGGAAGTCTAGATTTCTAGAATGAGGAGATAAAGAAATGGTTGATGATTCATGAAATATGCATTTTTATAAGAGGATGGATCTACATATACACACGGTGGACAGAGTAATCGTGGGTTCGTTTTTTAGACTCTTTTTAAGGGAATGGTCTAAGCTTTGATCCTCTACTTAAACTTCGATGTTTATAATACGGGGAAATGAATGGGGTGCCATCCTTGGATCCCTTTCCTTGGAGGGAAAAAAAGAAAAAAGAAAAACATATTCAATAAATTTACCACTTTCATCTCGTTATTTTACACTAAAGAAGAATGCTTTGCTCGCCAAGCTAAATATGCACCAATTGCGTGTGTGTTGAGAGTAAATAGTTGAAAGGGGAGTATTTGTGTAAATATATATAAGAAAGGTCTTGTTTCCGGTACCTGATATTATCCAGCACTTATAGCTTTTTGTTTAGAAAGTTGTAACAACTAGTTTATTTATTTGTAACTTCCTATTTAAAACTTTGTAACATAATAACTTCCTATTTAAAACATTATCACATGGTATAAGTCAAAAATTATTACATTAAAATTATTTGATTGGTACAATGTACTATTAAAAAAGTTACAAATACCATATATGAAAGGTACCAGATAGTAGCCCCTCCATATATATAAATATATATATATATAATAACATGGCACTTAACGAAGTATAGTCGGGATGGATGCTGGAAACGATGTTAGTCTCAATCAATCATATGGATAAGGGGTTATGTGTTGAAGTTTTACTTCAGTTCCTCATAACTATAAGAGTATAAAACACTCCCCTCAGGCCTGAACTATTCTACTCTAATATGCAAGTATGGAGCACGCGGAGTATGTATACAAAATTTTCTGTCGTAATAAAAGCACATTTTGCATTTTTATCATTATCATAGTGACAATGGAAAAGGAGTTGTTTAATACAGCTGGCTTCTTAATTAAAACGAGAAAAAGACCAATTACCAATTAAGAAAAAAGAAGGAAAAGTATCAGATTTCTTTACGAACAAGAATAGCTAGCTCACTTATGCCGGTATGCGTACCTGTTCAAACTGCGACTTTTCTTTGCATTTGCTCTTTAAGCTGCTGTGTAAAAAGCTCCATGGACATTGACAAGAGAGACCCTGGTCTTAGTCACTAGTCAAATTTTCTTGGTGATTCGTGCAAGAAACTAAAAGGAAAAGGATCCGAAAATGTTGTCATTGCGAGATGAACATATCAATGATTTTAATTTTAATCGTGGCGCATATGAAAAGGTTCATGGAATGTATAGCTAAGATTCCGAGTTTGACTTTATTGCCATGAGAGATAAAATATTTTATGTAGCAACAGCAAAAGATCACCTAAACATCGTAGAGATCCGTAGTCACAAAATTCCAAAGCAAAAGGATACACCTAAGAGCTTCCGTCAGTAAATACAATTAGAGGAATCATTTACTATCATCTGATTAAAAGAACTTGCAAAAAAAAAAAAAAAAGGACAGTTTGCTTTGTAAGCTTTCCATCACTGGTACGTGATAATAATGTTAAAGCCGACCTCATCATGTATGCCCAAATACAAAAATCACATCAGCTGATGGAAAAAGTAGGCAGAATTTTAGACACTTTACGCCATTATTATTAGACAGGATTGCTTATTTTACCTGTAAAGTTTTGTTGTTTTTTGTCATGACAACACTGTTCGAATACTGCCTAATCCCATCGGATATGCTATCACTATCAAGCAACAATAAGAAAATAATAATAATATTGATGATATCAAAATGCATTGATCTTCCTTCTTTTTTTTTTTTTTTTTTTTTTTACTCTGTCTTTCTGGAGGTCACTATGGCCCGAAACTACAAGGAAAAATCTAGTACATGCTGTCGTCTTATACTAAAACCCGACCACGAAGTTTTTGGTACCCTCCAATAAGGATTGCAAAAGCGAACAATGAACAATCAAAATCAAACTTTTAAGTTAAGTTCAGGACCACTGTGGTTGGGCCTGCAAATTTTTAAAATAAAGTCCAAGAATAAAGCAGAATATTGCAACATGAAAAGGCCCATGCTGGGCACCTGTGCTCACATCACGATACCCATCCAAAACCCCAAGATTTACAACTTAAATAGCCTGTTGCCTCCAAAGCCCTATTTGATTCCAAATATCCAAATACAAGCACCCCCATCAGAACAGAAAGAAAAAAGGCATGATTGTTAAGAACTAGTTTAAGTGTATTAACGAAATAATTATATGATTAGTCAGCATGAATACTCTTGTGTAGAGACTATTTAAATGAGAAACAGATGAACGTACAAGTCAAGAACAAAAATCATAGTGCCACGAAGGATATACCATTGAGACTCTCACACGTCAGCACTGGGCATCTGCTTTGCCAGTGCCCGGAGGAAACGGGTTAGAGACTTCGTGGCACCCATAATTGCTGCATCTATTTCTCCCTTATTTTCCTCAACAGCATTCTTGTGTTTCTCTTGAGCTGAGTGAACTCTTCTAACAAGTTTACGCAAGTCCTGCTAAGAGATACCAGTGTAAGTAATCAAGAGCTGGAAACCAACACTTAATATTTCCTATATATCACTCGAAAAAAGACATTAAAAGGAATGCTCATGTGCAAACTCTTGGACCTTTGAGAAGATCGACAAAAAGAAGCAAAATTATGTGCAAAAATGCTAACAACAGCATATTCCAGTAGCTTCTGATAACAAAGTTACCACGACAAAACTATACTAAAATTATATTGCAACCAAATTGGTGATACCATTCTAATCACCTGACGATCAAACTCCACTTCACGAACTGAATAAACCTCATTTGTTATCTCCATGTCCTTATTGATTAACCCATCCAACCATCTGGCCGCAACATCAACGTGAGACCCCTGTCACCAATGCAAGAAATCAGACGAAAAAGTTTCTTTTTCGCTACAAAGTCAGCAAAAGATGAATAAAATAGAGCATGCCTCCTCTTCATCCTCACTATCAGATTCTTCATATTCTTCTTCACTATCTCCAAATGTTAATGTCTTTGAACCAGATAAAGCCTGCAGCTTACGGTGGTCACCTTCTTTTGTAGCCCGAATTAACGTACCCATCAACTCTGGTTCCACATCACGTAGCAGTTTTCCTAAACACATTTACCGGGATTAAGAACAGGCAACACATATACAAAAAGCATCTAATTTGGTATTACGGCTCATAACCGGATATAATGAAACAGAATAAAAACAAAAAAGAATATTCAAAGACAGTTCACATGCAAGTCTACCGCATTAAAAATTTCCTAGGAATACGAATTTTACAAGAGAATTGGACACCTTACAAGTGGATATAATAAACAGTTATTTCCCCGGTTTCTCTGCTCTTGACAGAGCGATGTGGTAAAAGTAGCTCCAACTTTCCAAAATTTAGATGGAACTCTTTCCTATTTTTCAGTTTTCTGCAGAAATGAATGTTGTGTAGCATTGTCTAACCAAAATCAAAATGCAGGAATGAAATTAATACCAATATAATTGAACTGCCTTCGCTTTCCTTCTCGGACATCAGGGCCTAATCTCTGCGGCAAATCAACAAACACCTTAACTTCAACAATTCAAACTTCCACCAAGGCATTTCAAATCAATTAAGACCAAAAGAATTCATAGAGTGGCACCTTCACTAGATTTAGGGCATCTAACACCTCTTTTTCAAGAGAAGCGACACTGCAATCCCGATTAACGTAAAACCAAACAAAACCACATTAGACATGAAAATCGACACCGACGAAACTGAATCGTTCACAGTTTAGAGATTAAGCTACAAGAGAATTTCTACTCATTTCGATCGAACCTGAGGATGTGTTTGATTTGGGGAGTAGAGAAGGTCGCGAGCTCCATGCCCCAACGGACGGCGCGGCGAGCCTCGCGCTTCAACTGGTTGCGGCTCTTATAGCCGTCCGATTCGGAGTCGCTGGCGCTACTGTTCTGGTCTTGAAGATCAGACGGCGACGGCGCGTTCGGCAATCGGAGTCCGCGTGATCGGTAAGAGACGTTGCGTTGAGCGCAAAGTACTCCGGTCGACGAGAAACGCCGGACGGTGGTTTTGGAGGACAGCGGAAGCGACGGCGAGAGAAGAGGAAGATGATGAAATGCAGAGCAAGCGCAGTAATGGTGATGAACCGTCATCGGCCATTGCCGTAGAAGTCGTCCCAGTTGAGGCATTCTGTGATTTTCTCTTATGATTTTTGGCTTTTCCCTCACTTGAGTCGTTCGCTCGTCGCGCTCTCTCTTTTTCCCTCCTTTTTTTACTGGATATCAAAAGTTTGCTTTCGCTAGAAGGAAGAATATCAGGTTCAGCCCATTTTAGCTTAGTGGGCTCAATTTAAGTGGAGGTGCTCTTTGCAGGAATGCCACAGATTCAAGAGTTAAGTCCCAGAGAGTACCAAATATTTCTTTGGGTGATAACTGCCACGTGATATCATTCGAGCTCCCGTAATACTGGTAATCGACGGATACTAGCGTGATGCCAATCAATAACTCCCGTGACATTAGTTATCAACGGATAACCACTAGACTACTTATTATTCCAAGAGCTATACGGTATTTTAGTTCTCATAAGTGATTTGTTTACCATTTCAACTTAATTATAATTAAATTATATATTTTTTTATATTAATTTTTATTTTTTTCTAAAAAATCAATCAAAATTATAATTAATTTTTAAAAAATTAATAAATTTTAATTTAAAATTTTCATCTTCAATTGACAAATCAAATTCAAACTTAAAATTTTAAACAATGTGTGGTAAAAATGAAAAATACAAGTTTTGAACAGTGTGGCAAATGTGGATCACAGCGAATTGTGTGACACGTCCGTAATTTGCTCCAAGTGGAGATCTAGGTCACTTTCAGGTCTGATCTTCGCGCGCTAACAAAAGGATAAGAAAAAAGAAAAATGAAAAAGAGGAAAGAGGAAAGAGAAATCTTATCTTATCTTCTTTTCTTTTCTTTTCTTTTCTTTTTCTTTTTTTTTTTTTAACAATCTTTTATGGGAAGACATTTGATTATGGAAAACCGGATCTAATTTTTCTCATCCGATCAAATACTTTTTTATTTTCTCTTTTTTAAAATTTTTAATACGTGTACCACTAGTTCTGTATATTTCTATAAAGGATTCATAGAAAAAATTAGAATCAAATTTCTGATTTTTTTTTTTTTCAAAATAAGCAAACTTAATTAACAATGTTTTGTTTCTTTTGCCTGAGCTTCATTAAATTAGATTTAAAAAGAAAAGAGACAAAAATACTCGAGACAGAGAGAGAGAGAGAGAGCAAACAAAGAAACCAAAAATATTCCCCCTAATTATATATGTCAGGCTGTAAAAACGGCGCCCGTTTTAGGGTTTACAACAAAACCAAGCGAAGAATTTCAAACAGAAATCTAGTCTTATATACAAATCCAGCCAAATTTTCTTCAGGAACAGAAAACCATGTTTCTTGAACTGTTGTTCAGAGTTCTTCTTGAGGATCGCCCTTTTTATTTACACGCAATTATAGTAACTTTAGCTACCAGCATTGATCGGTTTCCCATGATCTGGGCCCAGTGCTGTAAAATCCCGATCGCGACGCCGACGACATTTGGAACCGCGAATTCGCCCGCCATTGTCGTTCGAGCAGGCGGCGATCGTAATCGGCGCGCTTATCGGGATCGGAGAGCGTGGAATACGCTTCGTGGATCTTCAAGAACTCGTCGGCGGAAGCTTGACCCCTCTGACCGTTGGCCACCACCACATCGGGATGAACAACCCTCGCCAATCTGCGGTACGCGCTCTTGATCTCCTTACACGTGGCCTCCATCCGAATCCCCAGGACCTCGTACAGCGAAGAGGTGGACGCAATGTGGCACCCCAGAGGCCTCTCCACCGTCGATGCGCACGAGGCGGAGATGAAGCTCGCTGGACGGACTGATCTGAAGCTCGTCGCCGGAGAACCGCGACGGCCGTCGACGACAACGTTTGGGCCGAAAAAAAACGATGAGGAAGCGAGAGAAACCATGTCGTTGATGATTTGATCGGTTGAATCAGCGGAGAGAATGTTGAGTTTTGTGGTTTTGAGGGTTGAAGATTTTTGCTGCTGTGATTTTATAAGGGAGGTGCGGAGCGTGTGGGGACAAAATTAACTATGGTTTGTTTGGAGTGGTTAACGAATTAAAGAAGAGTTGACAGGCTTATCCACTGGATCTTTTTTTTTTTAGTATGTGCTGAGTCAGCGAAGCGTCGGTGTTCATAGAATCTTCTCCGCACACGTCGGCAGTAGTCTCGTGGGATTGAGGTGTGGCGCTACACATATTCAACAAATGATTGATATTTAATTAATTTGTTAATAAAGTATTTTTAGAAGGAAAATTAAGCCGAGTAATTTAGATTTCAATTAAAGATTGATTATTAAAATTTGATAATTTACATTTTAAAGAAAATTGATTGATATTTTTAGAAAACAAACATTTAATTAAATTTAGAAGCTTGGATCATTTATTAAAAACATTTTTTAAAAAAAAAATCCTATTTAACCCTGAACCCTTTCTCAAAAATTGTAACAAAAAAATCAAGTTAAAATTGATTAAAAGAGAAAAATGATTAAGATAAAGATAATATTGACCAATCACTTAAAGTAAATTGGATGACATGATGCACCAAATTTTATTCAATGATGTATCGTGTTGGCCTCGTAGTTTTCCCGTGGGTGCCCCAGTCCCATGGAACTCTAATATTCCAGAGGGGTTTATGAACAGGAGAAAAGAAGTCAATGAGTTAATGATGGAATTGAATAGATTGGATGAAAACAAGATAAAACCTATGGGCAAGAACTATACGACAATTGACATGATATAATACATAATTAGAGTCAATCCCATATGCGGTACTATTGTTTTTTATATTGCGTTCGTCTCGTCCTAAGTTTTAACTACTGTTTAGTTATTTTTAAAAAAAGGAAAGAAAAACTGTTTAGTCGGTTCAATAATTGTGCTTTTGTTGTTGAATCGTCCGTCCCATTATTAATTGAGGGACAAAAAAAAAAAAGGACACGAAAAATGGATGAGATGTGAAGAAAAGAAGTTCAACTACAATTGCCATCTTAACGACTAAAAGAACGGGAACATTTTCTGCACCGACCCAACTGGACATGTATCAATTTGGTGATTGATGAAACAAATTATTCACATATTCTTGCTATACTCAGTTTTTGTACAAGTTATCTTCCTATATACAAGTTAAACTGCGTATTTATCCATTTCGTCAAATACTCAAATTAGAGGACAATTATGATATTTGAGTGTGAAATTTGAATTAACTTTTATCATGATAAGTTTTATCCAAATTTATTTAACAACGTAAACCTTTCATCTAGTTCGAAATGTAAATTAAGATGGTCAGCTAGATATTGGATAAGGTTGGGAGTTGGGACCATATTGGACACCCAATCCACTAGTTGTAAAGAATATTTGGCCTCACGTGATCCGGTGAAAGAGATCACGAACTAGCGAAATGCAATGTTCTTTCTTTTTCTTTTCTTTTTTTTTTTTTTTTTTAAAGCACAACTTGGCATCTTCCTCCTGGAATTTTATTTTTCAAGCAAAAAAAAAAAAGTTTAATTTTTAATTGTATTATTATTTTTCTTTGCATTCTGGATAAAGTCTGCGGTTGATTGCTGGTAAGTTGTTGACAAGGTTGGCAACATGGCCTACCATTTGTTCAGGAGTTTAGCTGTCAAGTGTCCCACACATGGACACGTGTCGAGAAACAGCGAAATGGGCGGTGGGTTATTAAAATCAACCCGAAAATTTAAAAAATGACGCAAACTGAGATAGGGCCTAAAAGGTTCACCGTTCACGAACGCGTCTGAACATCTTAACGTGAGATTTAAGAATTTCCGACAGGCTCTTTTGAATCTGTGTGCTGCTACTCCGGTTCTTGTCTTGACTCTTGATCTTACTTTGCAGTAATTTTGCTGTCTCGTAGTGAACTTGGGTTAGGACGACACAAGATCCGAAGTTGTTAGATAAAATCTAGTTTAAAGGAGTCTCTTTTTTGCCTTCACATGTTCTCCCTTGACAAAATTCATCAGTGTAGGGATGGTTTTTATTTGTTTCCAGTTACAGTAAATAGCAGTTTTTTTTCTGAAACAAAATGATTTTAAAAGGCAATTATTGGAATACCTGAATTTTGGAAAAGCCAACATAAAGCCATGAATGGAACTAGTCGTTTAATAGTTGGCCGTTAAAAATATGTAGCCGGTTTTGAGAAGTAGCCCCGTTGTAAAATGTATAAATTATTGATTATGATAATTTCATGAAAGATCATTTTATTGCCACATAGACGGAACTACCTTGTGTCGAATGTCAGTTCCTACTAAATTTTTTCTTCTTTTAAAATTTAGTTTAAAATTTTTTGTCATTTTTTTTATTTTTTTCCGTATTCAATATTTATTATCTTATGTAAGCTCACATTTGAAATTATATTATTTTACCTATAAGTTCAGTGGTCGTCTACATGGAATAAGAAATTATCAATTATATTGAAATAAAATTATCATACGGAATTTAATTTCAGTATACGCTCCTATAAATTGTCACAGGTACAAATCTTCTATGTACTTTGTAGGTACATGATTAATGATACGTTTGAAACAAATATGATGTTGAAAGTTGGATAACTTTTCAAAAAAATATAAAATTTAATATGAAAAACTTACATTCACACTTGAGAATCAAACACATACTTAAGAAATGTAATACAAACAATAAACTTAAGTATACATAAAAAATAAAAATAAAAAACAAGAAGAAGAAGAAGAAAACCTATAATCAAGCTTCGTGATGTTTTATTGCTAACAACAAACTTAAGTTAAAGGGGGGGGGGGGGCGATGGCATTGATACAATAGAATCATTCTCCGAATCAAATACATACCAAAGTTCTGCAAGAACTCCGAATCATTCTCTTGAAGCCCATCCTCTTCATCATAAATGATCCGCTTATCCCTGGCCCAATAGGGAAATCCCAATTCATTGGGGCTTTCTATTTGATTGTATCGAAAGCCCTAAGGGCGCCATGTTTTAGGAGTCCAAACTATGTGATTGAACAAATCCTCCTCTATCCGTTGCGGGTCGATGACTCCTTCCCCTTCTTCAAACTCCAATTTGTATTGTTCATAGAGAAATCTCTGATCAATGATAGAAATGGTTTTTTTTTTTCTTCAAATTCTAAATAATTAATAATAAGAAAGAGACCGTGGATTTTATTTACCCAACCTCTTTGTCTT
>JAFMPE010033327.1:0-15454 GCA_024759925.1 Ficus religiosa | reverse complement strand
GAGACTACCGAGATCGCCGGAAGATTTAACTTGTCCGAGCATATTTGGTTTTTTAAGAACTTGGATTTGCAAGGATTCGAGAAGAGGTGTAAGGAAATTCATGACAGATTTGATGCTATGATGGAGAAGATTATTAAAGAGCATGAAGAGGCAAGGAAGGAGGACAAGGGTAGAGGTGAAAAAGCCAAGGATTTACTCGATATTTTACTTGATATATCCGAAGACAAGAACTCGGAGATTAGGTTGAAGACAGACCACATTAAGGCATTCATCATGGTACGGTTTCAACCACATCATCTGAATGTTTACATTAGTATTTTTGCTTCAACTTAATCTTTGTTCATTTTCTGATTGCTAAACTCTACAAATATAGTTGTTTCACTCTTTAAGCACCGGTTTTTAAGCATAACAAGTTGTCTAAGTAGGAAGCTCAAAAATTTTGGTTGCGAGCCTAAAATACTCTGTTTGTCCTGTTTTTAAAGACTGCTAAAGAACTGCATGTGTACTTTTTCATTCATTTGAAGCTGTGGATTTGGCTGCTTGATTTTAATAAAGCTACCAATTACCAAATTGCCAGGACATGTTTGTAGCTGGGACAGACACAACTGCTAAAACAATAGAGTGGGCGCTAGCGGAGCTAATAAACCACCCGAATATCATAAACAAAGCTAGAGAAGAAATTGATAATGTGGTCGGGAAAACAAAACTAGTGGAAGAGTCGGACATTGCTAACCTTCCTTACATCCAAGCTGTAGTGAAAGAGACACTGAGGCTTCACCCAACAGGCCCGATGATATTAAGAGAATCATCGAAGAAATGCACAATCAATGGCTATGAAATCCCGGAAAGGACTCGGTTGTTTGTCAACACATGGGCAATCGGCAGAGACCCCAAGCACTGGGACGACCCGCTTGAGTTCAAGCCAGAGAGGTTTCTTAGCGAAGATGGAAGTGGAAGAAGCCCGTTGGATGTGAGGGGCCAATATTTTCAGCTTTTGCCGTTTGGGAGCGGGAAAAGGTTATGCCCCGGAACGTCACTTGGTATGCAGGTCATCCAGACAAGCCTCGCTTCGATGATTCAATGCTTTGAGTGGAAGGTTGAAGAAAGAAACGGGAGTAATCTTGACATGGAAGAGGCTCCTGGGATGACCCTCCAAAGGGCTCATCCCTTGGTATGTGTCCCAGTTGCTAGGCTATGTCCACTGC
This sequence comes from Ficus religiosa, assembly GCA_024759925.1. Classification (NCBI taxonomy): domain Eukaryota; kingdom Viridiplantae; phylum Streptophyta; class Magnoliopsida; order Rosales; family Moraceae; genus Ficus; species Ficus religiosa. Next base: position 14,249 of record JAFMPE010033327.1, on the reverse strand, counting down.
CATTATGAAGATTCGTGAAAACTCTCCGCATATGCGGGCTGGTCAATGGAAAACTGTGCGAGCGAATATCAATTGGACAAGCCTCGTACATGATGGAATTTTAGTGTGTTCAAGTGCGGAGGTTTTGAAACTCGGGACCTCATTCTCTGATATCATGTTAGTTTGTCTTTTCTTTATGGACGTTGGCTAACTTGTCAATTTTATATTCTAACTACATATATGTAACGCTTACGGTTCAAAAATTTAAGGCTTACAGACTAGTGATTTATTTTCATAGAGTAAAAGAAAAGGAAAAAGAATAAAAAGGGCTTAAACCAAAAAAGACTATGCAAATGAGAACAATTTGAATAATGATAGAAAAAAATCGAATATAAATATGTTATCAATGTCGATAGAGGAGTTAGCACATCAAATGACATTAAGAGTAGGATTTGTTAATAGATAAACATCATGTTTACTATCAAACTCATGAAAATTTCTTGAAAAAGTTGCTGTCTGAGGAAAAGTTTTCTTCATAACTAGGACTTATACATCAGTTTCTACAGGAACATGAGAAATACATGAGAAATTTTTTTTTTTTTTTTTTTAATAAATTTGACCGGTTAAAGAGCTACTTCTGAACATGAAATTTCAAAAAAAACATAGCTAAAATTAAAGCAATTTTCCCTAATATAAAAGCATTCCCATAACTTCCACGTCTTGTATCCTTCACTAAAACTCTTCCATGACAGATTTGCAAGGGTACGTCATACTTTTCCTGGTCTGGCTAGTCTCCACCATCCTGGTCCAAGCCATATTATCTAGAACTCGGACCAAGGCACCACGTCCACCGAGCCCGTTCGCTCTTCCAGTCATTGGACGCCTTCACCTTCTTGGCACAATACCACACCAAGCTCTCCAAGATATCTCAAGCCACTACGAACCCTTGACTCATCTGTCTCTTGGCTCTGTCCCTTGTGTGGTGGTGTCCTCACCGGAAATGGCTAAAAAGGTTCTTAAGACGCATGACACGTTATTTCATCTCTGCAGATTGACAAGAGCCCACATAAAGGGATTCATCCTGATATGATATGCATACTCGGTCTACTTGGTCTACTCTAGTTCTCCGTTTCATTTTGAAAAAAAAAAAAAAAAAAAAAAAAACACACTAAGGCATACTTGTTGCGGGGACAGAGACATCTACCATGCATCACGACAGAATGGGCACTAGCAGAGCTAATAAACCACCCGAACATCATGAAGAAAGCATTTATTCTATAGTTGGGAGAACCAGACAAGTAGAAGAGTCGGACGTTTTGTTGTAGCCGAAGCATATGTTAGAAAAATAAAACAGAAAAATAAAGGGGAATAGATCAATAAATCTATTGATTCACATAAAATGCCAGGACAAATTGCTTCTTTTTTTTCCCCTTCAAAATCCATTAATCACACATAATTCCAGGAATAAGCATCAAAGTTCGTTGATCCACACAACATCGAAAATTGGAAAGAAAATAGTGAACACTCAAAATTTCATCAATCATCAAAAGCTAGCTTTCACTATAAAAGGGCGTCCACATTTATAGGACAAATTTTAAACGGGATACTGAACAAAAAAGGTCAAACCTATTTGAAAAATTAATCAAATATGAAATTTTCTAAAAAAGGAAAGTACTGAACAAAAAGTAGAAATGGAAACTAATAAATTGAAGGAATAAGGAAACACAATTAGAATTAGAATCCCAAATTCATAGGTCAACTTATTATAAAAGACGGAAGAAAAAAAAGAAAAAAAAAAGGGTGCCTTTTTGAAGGCATAAATGATAGAATTTAGCCGAATAGTGCCGTACATCATGACAGAGTAACGAATTTTGCTTGTTGGCACGTTTCCACTAAACTAAATAAATAAATAAAACTAACTTCTCGTCCAAATTGGACAACAATAAAAGACCATATGAAAACCAGAAAAGTTGGTCCCTAACACATCATAAAGGCCAACTACTGTTGTTGCACCGCATCACATTAATTATCTTCCTCATCATCAAGCTATAGTGAAAGAGACATGAGGCTTCACCCAGCAGGCCCCTTAATCTTCAGCAAATAATTGAAGAGCTGCACCATTAATGGCTATAACATTACCAGAAAAGACCAGGTTGTTCATCAATGTGTGGGCTACCAAAGTACCGGGAAGACCCATTTGAGTTCAAGCCAGAGCGGTTTCTTACAGAAGAAGGCAGTGCAAATAGCTAATTGGATGTGAGAGGACAGTACTTCCATTATTTTTCTTTTGGAAGTGGAACAAGATCGTGCCTCGGAATCTCACTTGGTTTGCAGGTTGTTCAGACAAGCCATGCTTCGATGATGCAGTGCTTTGAGTAGAGTTGAAATTATTAGCCTTCCAACGGCTCATCCTTTGATCTGTATCCCAGCTCCTAGGCTTTGTCCATTGCCTATACGAAAACATGGAGATTTATGAAAACTTACATTATCGGAAGGATTCTGTTTTTCAACTGTACAGAATATTAAAATAAGAAACTATATGTTCTACATATATATTTATTTATTTTGATGTGATATTGACAAGATACAATGATTAGAAACGTTTACTACTGGTATGAGACCCTTCCTTGAAAAGACCGTGAAAGATTTGTAAACATTACATATGAAGTGAATTTGCATTGTATGTGGCATTTCAACTATAATGATAATAACATGTTTTGTGTCTGTGAAAACTAAGAACCATGCTGAAGAACAAAACTAAACTAGGATTTTTCTTTGTACTGGCTAACTAAAAATAAATGAGAAAAGAGGTTTATAAAGGCTCGCAGAAAATAAGTACAACAATATTCTACCCTTAATAATTAAGATAACAAAATAATTACTAATAACTGCAATCTTATTTAACAGTGTCCAATGTAGGATTTACTGGACTTATATAATGAAGAATGAGTTCAAAATTCAAGGAAAATAGAGTTGTAAATTAGTGAAGAGTTAGAAACAAGGGAAAATCTTACCACAATCCTGCAACTTCCGGAGCAAAAGCTCTCATGTTATTACAGCCAACCTAATATTGTTTTGACAAAGCAGCTTTGCATACAAACAAACAAACAAAATAACAAAACCAAACAATACAAAAAGACAAAACAAAACAATACGAAAAAACAAACAACAAAAAAAACAAACAAACAAACAAAAAATTAGACACACTGAAGCCATTTTGTAAATAAAATTTTTTTTATTATGGTGTTTTTCATCAAATCATCAACCCCATGATCACATAATTAAATTTCCAAAAAGTTTCGTAGTTTTAAAGGGCATATTCTTCTTCTGAAAACTTTCAGTGCCATCAGCAAATATCTGCATTTCAACTGCAGAATACGGTGTTTAATTTATTTGAATTATCTTTCCAAATTTCCAAATAAATTAAGGACGTGGATTGTGTCTATTGTTGAACAATGACGGCGACAAATACAACTTAAAGAAGCTTAAATGTTGAGCATAAAACAACAAGAAAAGGTGACACAATTTTTTAAAGTGATTTAAAAATTTGCCTACATCTATTATCAAAAGGGAGATTAAAGAATTCTAGTAAAAAAGCAACATTATAATATACTAAAAGAATGTAAACTTTTACTATTCACTGCACAATAATATATAGTAACTTTTGGTTTTTTTTTTTTCATTTTTTCTGTTTCTGCTACAGTATTCTATAGTAATCTACAGTACCCAAACAGTAAACTGTACAGTAAAATAACGTTTTTGTCCTTCAATTCCCCTGCATTTTCCCAATTGCACAGTGACTTACCGGTTTTGCCCTTGTGGCATTGTCCGATCATTAGAGAGAGAGAAAGAGAAAGACAAATAGAGATAGAGAGAGAGAAAGTAAAAGATATCTATATCTACATTAAAATAAATTTTTAAAAAAATAAATATAGAAAAAGAAAAACCATAAGATAAAAAATTATATTTTATTAAATTATTTCCAATTATAAAAAATAAAATTATATACCTTAACTAATATTTGAAAATTTTAAATTATTGAATTAATAAAAATTTAACGGAAAAAAAAGAATAATACATTTAAAGAATAAATAATACAATTAAATTATAATATTCAAAATAAACAAACTAACTAAAAAATTTGAAATTAGATAATAATTTACAGAAATTCCAAAATATAAAAAGGTCTATAAAATTACAATAAAATTAAAAATCAATAAATAATTTTTCTACTGTAATGAAACATAATTATCAAAAATGTATATTTATAATTATTATAGCTGAATTATTATTTATGTCATATATTAATATTATTATTTAAAATTAATTTTTTTAAATATTTAATTCATTTCTAGGTTTATTTATTGATTTAATTAATTTTGTTGAAATTTAATAAATTTACTTTATTAAATTTTCTTGACTATTTAAGTTTAAAAGTTTTTAATTTTATTTATTCTTTCTGATTTTTTAATAACAATATATTGTTATATTTTATTCTATTAACAACAATTCTTACACTTAATATTTTATTTTAATATTTGATATTATTTTTTTTATTCTTGGACTTCTTTTTTTTTTTATTCTTTTTTTTTTTAAAAAACAAAATGTTCAATAAGTTTCTTTTATATTTATATCTATAATCTTTAGAAATAAATTTTTTAAAATCTCTATTCATTTTTACATTTATTTGTTAATTTACTTAGTTTTTCTTTTATTAAATTTACCCCGCAACTTTATTATCCCTTTGACTATTCAAATTTTTTAAATTTTATTTATTATTTAAACTTTTTATTTTAAAAAAATTATGTTTATAAATATGAATATATGTACTATAATATTATAATAATAAATACTAAAAAAATATACTTACTATAATTATAATCTATATCTTAATTAACTATTTTTATTATATAATACTTAATTTTTTTTATTTTTATTTTTTCTTCCTTACCCATTTAATTTATATCTTAATTAACTACTTTTACTATATAATATTTAATTTTTTTTCATTTTTGTTTTTTCTTCTTTCCTCCTCGTATTCCTCGTATTAAACTGGTAAGGACTAAAAGATGGGAATTAACCAATAATGAATAACACGTGGCATATCTTTGTGACCACGTTGCTATCGGAGTCAGTCAGAGCCATGTATACTGACTCTTAAAAATATATATATATAAAATTTTGACATATTAAAAAAAGTATTAAGGGATGTTTGGTGAATTAGTTGAGTTTAAAAATTTTAAATCTTAATAATAATTTTTGTTGACTTTTTAGAAAGGATAAAAAAAATTTTTAAAAAAAATAAAAAATTTTTCAAAAAAAGATTAAAAAAAATATAATTTAATTTGAGTCAAACATACCCCAAACACCCCCTAAATCTCACTATTTGTCTCTCTCGTTATTCTCTCCTCATGTCCTTCTCTTTCAGACTTCATCTCCATCTTTTTATAAATCCTAACTTACGGGGAAAAAAAAAAAAAAATCTAAGCTTTTCTGTTTACCTGAATGAAAAAAATAGAAATCGGATTTCCTCGCAAAGAAGAGATTAACACAAAGCGGCAAGGAGTGTAGTTCATTCACCGAATACACCATACCATGCCGAGGAGCCTAACAACATGGCCGAACTTTCACAACCATCTCCGGCTGTTCCCAAAAAAAAAAAAAAAAAACAGACCTAAGGAAGAAAAGCAAGGTTCCTGCAAGAGATTAGAATTGAAGAGAGAGAGAGAGAGAGATTGTTAGTAGTACTGATGTTGAGTTCGAGAAGAATTCACTCCTTGGTGTTGGTGGCGGTGGACCAATGTGAATCTCTTTGGAGGGAGATTTTTCTAGGTTTGTTTGGAATGGGATTGCAAGAGGCTAGAAAAGAAGAAGGAAAATTTGAGAGAGAGAGAGAGAATGTTTACAAACGTCAAGAACCTATTACATTGTCAGTAAGTCCCACAAAAACCCATAGCTTAACTTCACTAGGGAAAGGGAAAGCTAAGCGTGAATAACAGGAACAAGAGAGGTGGGACTAAAAAAGATTGGGCCTACGAGTAAATTTTTTTTTTTTATTTTGAATTAAAAAAAAAACTAGCAAATTTTTAATTGAATGTCTACTTTACACATAGCAACAGTGTGTTTCGTGGACCATAGTTTGGAATACACCTGGATCGTGGGTTTCTTACTAACAGTGCTAAATAACACTCCTCATGAGAATGGAGTTAAAACCTCTCATCTAAATAAATTGAAGTGCTCTATTTAATTAAAATGCCTTACGATCTAGCTTGGATCAGAAAAGTTATGGTTGGTTTCCCCATTAATGTCACCTAAAAGTCATACCCAAGAGTGAGAGAGGTAAAAGACAAAAACCTCAGAACATTTCCCATATAAATTTAGCCACCAATGGTTAACTTTGACCCGATCAACATCCTAAAAAAAAAAAAAATTATAATTTTTATTGATTTTCTAAAAAAAAAAAAAGAAAATTTGATATAAAAAAAATACATATTAATTAAATTTTAATTAAAGAGCTAAATGAAGTATATATTTATCAATATATAAAAACATCAATATGTAGTATTGTTCATGAGCTTCAACCAAAACGAGCGTTTTGGTTGAAACACTCGTTTCTTTTTTTTTTTTTTTTTTTTAAGATTTGTTTCTTTTTTCTGCTTTTTAACCACTATTTTTAAGGATAATTTTTGTTGTTCGTTCTACGTGTTGGTTAAAGGACTTTTTGAAGAAATGCGTTGTTCCTTATTTTAGATGCTTTAGTAGGTCTCACGTGAACATTGAGAATATGTTTTCTATCTCTCTTTTCTTTCCTTTTTTTTTTCCTACTTTTTTTTCCTTTTCTTTGGCATGGAACCTGTCATTAGTGAGAGACTTTTCAATTTCATTTTTCATTTTGTTTTCTCACCTTCCAAAAACAAAATATATTCCTACAGTTATAAAATAGTAGATAAAGTAGGAGATTGAATATTGGAATTGCTTTATCATCAAGAGAGAGAGAGAGAGAGAATATTTTCTTGGTATTCCATACACACACACACATATATATATATTGCTTTAGAATATTGGGTTTCCTCTTTTGTTTTAGAAAGTTTCATTTAAACAACAAGAAAAGGAGTTCTTTTTTATTGTGAGCTAATGATGTCTTTAGGTTCCAAAACAAAGTTAATAGAATTATTTCATTTGGGAATTTTATTTTTGCTTTCATGTCATTAATTTTGCCAGTATTTTTGGGCATATTCTTGTTAAATTTGTGTTTGGATCGAGTTTTCTTATTTAGAGATTTCCTACTTTTGTCTGCTTTTGGAATGGTCATCTGTCCTACTGTAGTTTTACGAGCTCATTATGCAGGAAATAGGCATATATCCAATATTGCTTAGGATAACGCCAACTACAACTTGCCATATATGTAAGAATTCAGGTTTAGAAATATACTAGCATTTCATCTATGCTTATTTTTGCTGCAAAACTTTGAACAAGTAGGTAGAAAATGTTGCCGCTAGCATATTGTTCTACAGCTAAAAATGTTTATAAAAATAAAACTATTTTGCTTTTTTCAAAATTTGTTTGCAGATGCATGTGCGAATGTGACTCTATATATAAATTAAAATGTGTGTAAAATATTCATATTGACTCTTTTTTTTTTTTTTTTTTACCTTTTACTTCATTATCATATTTTCAAAATGTTTTTAGTTTTCTTTTTCCAATCATTTTTTCTTATTGCAATGTTTTATTTTTTGTTTAGCCAACAATGGGATTAAAACCTTTGTTGAGATAACAAAATGCAACTCTATACATTTTGAAAACAAAAAACAAAAAAACAAAAACAAATGAGTTGTGTGTTATTATCTTATTTATTAGAATATTTGATTTTGTTATTATTGTGTATTTTATGAATGTATCATGAAGTTTAACTCTTCAACTTTGTTTATTGATCTGTATTTTTCTATAATATCTGTAAAATATTTCTTCATATTAAACGCTTTGAAAATATTTATCACGACTTAACACGTGCAACGCATGTGCCCAAACTAATATTTATAGAGGAATGAAACTTTTCGTTCCTTACTAGCCCTTAATATCCGTAACGTGGCAATTTTTTTAAATTTTTTTGGTTTGTTTTAATTTATTTGTCTATTTTACACGCGTGTTGTCCAACTAGTATGTAAAAACATCTACAGAGTTCGAAATCTTTATTTTTCAGGACATATTTGTAGCTGGGACAGGCACATCGGCCATTACCATAGAATGGGCACTAGCGGAGCTAATAAATCACGAAAAAGCGGCTCAAGAAATCGATTCCATAGTCGGGAAAACAAAACTAGTAGAACAGTCAGATATTGCCAACCTTCCTTACATCCAAGCAATGGTCAAAGAGACACTATACGGCTTCACCCAGCAGGCCCGCTAGTACTATGATATCTCGAAAAAGACTCGCGTGTTTATCAATTCGTGGGCTATTGGAAGAGACCCCAAGCACTGGGAAGGCCGACTTGAGTTCAAGCCGGAGAGGTTTCTTAGCGAAGAAGGTAACGTAAAGAGCAGAGTTGGATGTGAGAGGGCAGAACTTCCGCCTTTTGCCTTTCGGCAGAGGAAGAAGATCACGCCCTGGAGCATCGCTTGCACTTCAGGTCGTCCAGACAAGCCTTGCTACAATGATTCAGTGCTTTGAGTGGAAATTAGTTGACGGAGAAAATGGCATTGTTAACATGGAAGAGGGAGCTGGCTTGGCCCTTGTAAGGGCTCATCCCTTAATCTGTGCCCCAATTGTTAGGTTTTGTCCATTGCCATTGTAAAGGACCCAGTTATCTATCTATCTTTTCACCATCAATTGTCAATAGTTAAAATAAGAATAGATTTCTTAAGAGTTTTTTTTTTTTTTTTTTTTTTTGAGTTTCGCAAGGGCGTTTCGTCCTGATTTTTTCATGTGGTTTAAAAAAGTATCGTTTACGGTTTTTTTGGAGTTTTGAGTTTTTTTTTTTTTCTGTAAGTTTCGCAAGAAAGTTTGGATTCTTTTTTTGTTTTTGGTCAATTTGTGCTTTTTCTTCTCTTTTTTATTTTTGTTTTTATTTTAATTCTTATATCATTTAGAGAATATTATTTCACACATTGTGCAAGCACATGTTTCAACTAGTTGTATGTGGTGTTAAAACTCAGAAGACTTTTATTGAACTGATATGTCAATAAGTTCCTGTAGCAATTGTAAGATCTACGTATGTATGGGCATTATATATCTATAGGTTGTTTGCCCAAGTTAATTAAATGAACAATGCTTGGAAAATATTATTCACTAATAGAAGATGAGTACCAGTGTGACTCACTTCTCTAGCATTTTTCTAATTAAATTCAGATGCAAAGTCTTGCTCTTATTTGTGATGCAAAAGGAGAGAACCTTGGTTTCTTGTACAATGGAATGTTTTGAAGAACCAGACGTAAGCTTGGACTCCGTCCATTAAAAAATGAAAGGGAACATAAAGATTTACTGAGATTTAGTAATGTGCCTATATTTGAAGACAGAGATTAGAGAAAAAAATTCACTAGTTAGAGGAACATTACCAAAGGGCTCTTCCTAAATACAAAGGATACAATTATTGAGTTGCATATGTTATCTACGCTATCAAATCTCCTAAAATGAATTCTTTCATAGAGAAATATAAATTAATTTTACCCTATAGGTGACTATTAGAAAAAAAAATAATTAACCTTTTTTCTAATTTAAAATGATAAACTTTTCCTATAAGCATCATTAACATTTTCATTATTATTATCATTATTGTTGTCATTATCGTTGCTGACATCATCATCATCATCGTCAATAAGAAGTCATAGCCATTTGTATCAATGTGAACAGACCACTTGTTTATACCTTGCCGACATGTTCGAACATCAGGATGGTATTTATTACAAGATGGATGTGATCGATTTTTTTTTTCTTTAATTTAAAGATGCGGATCTGAGCTCTAAAATATGTGATAAAATTAATTGTGAAAAAATCGTTAGATTCAATAGATGTAATCAATTTTGCTATAAGATAAATGTTTGACCATGTCATAATGATGTGTCTATACATATATATATATATTGTAATCCATATAATATAATATCCAATGTGATGAACATATTTTAAGATTGAAATTAGGATGATGATGAGATCATTATCAGTCTTTTTATTCACCAAAAAAGAAAAAAGAAAAAAAAAAAAGTGATGAACATATTTTGGCCACATCATTGACAACTATAAGATAACACTTTCACCAGGAGAGAACACTTTGCTTTTCTGTACTTAAACCGTGTTCATATATATTTTCCCCTTTCTATATATATACAAAGTACATTAGAACTTTTGAAGAAATGGAAGATCTCCAAACCTTCATCATACTCTGTCTGGCAACATGTCTAGTCTCCACCATCCTAGTCCGACCCATACTAGCCAAAACGCGGACTAGAGCTCACCTTCCGCCGAGCCCGCCAGCCCTTCCGATCATCGGACACCTTCACCTCCTCGGACCATTACCACACCAAGCTTTCCACAAGATCTCCAACCGCTATGGACCCTTAATTCATCTCTCTCTTGGGTCTGTCCCTTGTGTGGTTGCTTCCTCGACTGAAATCGCCAAAGAGTTCCTTAAGACTCAAGAAACTTCATTCTCGAACCGCCCTCTCCCGAGTGCCGTGAATTATCTTTCTTACCCCTCGTCTGATTTCAGTTTTGCCGAGTTTGGGCCTTACTGGAAGTTCATGAAGAAGCTTTCCATGTCTCGGCTTCTCGGTGGCCAAACACTCGATCAGCTTCTTCCAATCAGGCAAGAAGAGCTCAGGAGGCTTTTGAAGTCTTTCCTCAAATGGGCTGATGAAAATGAAGCAGTTAATGTTGGTGTAGAGCTGACAAAGCTAACCAATAATGTCGTATCGCGAATGATTATGAGCGCAGAGTGCGCAGAGAATGAAGACGAGGCCGACGAGATCAGGAAGGCGGTGAAAGAGACGACCGAGATTTTGGGGAAGTTTAATTTGTCGGATTACATTTGGTTATGTAAGAATCTAGATTTGCAAGGGATTCGGAAGAAGAGTAGGGAAATTCACGAGAAGTTTGACAAGATGATGGAGAAGATTATAGAAGAGCATCAAGAGGCAAGGAAGGCGGAGACCGAAAAGGGAAAGGTTAAGGCTGTGAAGGATGTTCTTGATATTTTGCTTGAAATATCAGAAGACGAGAGCTCAGAAGTTAGATTGACAAGAGAACACATTAAGGCATTCGTCCTGGTATGATTTCAAACGCAAAATTACTAGTTTAATTTATTTTTTTTGTGAATATTTAGAATTATCGTTAAACTATATCTGCAACTATATTTCATGAACACTGTTAGTGCATTCATTTAAACTTTTTTTTTTTTTGTTCATGAGTTTTATTACATTTTTATTTATTTTTATTTTTTCATATAAATGTCGTTTGACAGATTCATTTTTGCTGTGTAATGGCACAGTTATGGTGATGTTATTTAGACATATGGAACTAAGAATAGCTAAATTTTTCGGATTTTCAGGATGTATTTGTAGCTGGGACAGACACATCTGCTATTACAATTCAATGGGCACTGGCAGAGCTAATAAACCACCCAAATATCATGAAGAAAGCAAGGGAAGAGATTGATTTTGCAGTTGGAAAAACCAGACTAGTAGAAGAGTCCGATATCATCAACCTTCCTTACATCCAATCCATCGTCAAAGAGACGCTGAGGCTTCATCCCGCCGCGCCATTAGTACCACGAGAATCTTCCGAAAAATGCACGATTAACGGTTATGAAATTCCAGCAAAGACCCAGTTGTATGTCAATGTTTGGGCTATCGGAAGGGATCCGAAGCACTGGGAAGACCCGCTTGAGTTCAAGCCTGAGAGGTTTCTTAGTGAAGAAGGTACTGTAAAGAGCCAATTGGATGTGAGAGGACAGAATTTCCATCTTTTGCCGTTCGGGAGCGGAAGAAGAGTATGCCCTGGGGCCTCGCTCGCGCTACAACTCGTTCAGACTTGCCTCGCCGCGATGATTCAATGCTTCGAGTGGCAGGTTGAAGGAAAAGATGGCCCTGTGCTTGACTTGGAAGAGGGACCTGGGATCACCCTTCCAATGGCTCATCCTTTAATCTGTGTCCCAAAGGCTAGGCTTAGTCCCATTCCAGAATGCAGTTAATGTTTTTGTTTAATTGAATTGAGAATGATCAAATGGAAAAATCCATTGGTATCCTGTGATTTACTATTGTCTTTATATATATATATATATATATATATATATTTAGAATTTGATTTGTTTATAAAATCTTTGATTTTGAATTAAATTTACGGTGGATTTCTATTTTATTATTTGTTTTTAAATTGTTCTATTCTCAAATACGTAGTTATAATAAATGGATAATGAAGCTGGTACTTGGAAAACCCCCTTGAATGAAAAATCTCAGTCCCCGGCCCTGTTTCTATCGAGGCAGAGATGTGGACGAGAATAATAACAGATCTAGGATTTGAATTCAGTAGGGACACAATTAAAGATCAAAATTTCAAACTAAAACAATAGGGAAAAAAAATACACTTGAAAAATTAAAATTACTTTTTAATATTAGAAAGTAGAAGTTCGCATTAAAAATTGAAGCATTTAATTTTTAATAAAAATATACAATACAGTTAAGCCATAATCTTCGTATCTAAAACGACGAATAGATAGATCCTGTAACAAAATTACAAACTTCTAAAATTTTAAAAAATAAATCTAATCTTTTTAGAATGATATTATATATGGTTTTTTTATTTTAAAAGTAAAGAAGGGCATTAAACAAAGTTAGAAAATAAATAAGTTGGGACCTCATGTGAAGATCCCAAATACAAGCCACCAAAAGAAATAGTCCATCTAAGATGATAAATTATTCAAATCCAAGAGATAGAAAATAAAATGAATTAACATGCTATACTCGTAGAGTTGTAATCTGTAGCGGAAGAAAGAAAGGCAGGAAAAAAAAAAAAAATCAACAATGGTTTAGACTTTTGTGTTGTACCTTTTGAGTTTGATGTTGATGGAGCCGGAGAGAAGGGTCAGGGGAACAGCGAGTAGGTGAAGAGAAAAGGGGGCAAAAAAATGAAAGAAAATACGGGAGAGTGAGAAAGGCAAATGATAAAGTAAAAATGGCCATGAAAAGACTGATATTATTTGATGTTTTTTCAAAACGTAAAATAAAAAATTTTACTTAATTAGATTTGGATAAAAGTCCATCAGTTAACTCAACTTAAATTACAAAAAGCCAAATAAAAAAATACTAAGAGACTAAATCAGTGGGGGCAAAATGAGAAATTCAGTTAAAATTGGTTTATAAAATTTTTTTTATTTCCCCGGTGGGAGCACGTGCTTCAACTGGCCCCATGTAGATTCTTGTTCAAATGGTAATGTGAATGATTTTGGGGCGAAGATGGGAACGAAACAGGAAAACATTTCCCAACCCTGTCACCAAGGACGGAGCTAAAGAGACCCAAGCCGGGGGGGGCGGCTCAAGTCCCTCCTAAACTTTTTCTTTTTTTCTTTTTTGCCCCCTCACATCAATATTTAGAGCACAATGAAATACACTATTTTTATACTTTTGTAATAAATATATTATTGATAGTAACAATTATATCAAAAATAATCTTATTTAAATATTTTCTTATAACAAAAATTAATAACTTAAATTGTATTTAAATCTTCGTTATAATTAATCCCGAGTAATGCTATTCGGCTCCCTAAACATTGAACTCTGCACGGCTCCATTTGAAGGAAAATCATAAATGCTTTGTTGTCTCAAATCGATGAAAGGATGGGAATGAAAACAAGTTAACAAGTTCCACATCATTCATGCATGCACTGAAATTTTTTGGGCTGTAGATAATGCCATGTGTACGGAGCCTTTGCGGAGGTAGTTTTTCCAGAGCCTAAAGGCATTATTCAAGCCATCCTCAAAATAATTTCTGGATTAATCACTACCTGACACGCCCAATTGTTATCCCTAAACATTGCACATCCCAACATCCAACTCGATTTAATTTATTTGAAAATGAATCTCAGTTTTGTTTAATTTGATATTTTTGAAAATATATAAATTATACGGATAAAAATGACATTATATATTTTAAAAAAGCGAAAATCTGTGGTAGATGTCCAAAAAATGACTCTATCGGTAGAGCTCTTTTTTTTAACCGTTAGATTTAATCGAACGGTTGATACATCATAGGTGTACCATTGTTATCATAGACCTTACCTCAT
>JAFMPE010033216.1:2564-18569 GCA_024759925.1 Ficus religiosa | reverse complement strand
TTCCGCTGTGTATTTATGACAAGTACGTATGAGATGTAAGTATGTTTTATGCATGCATGTATGTACGCAAGTAAGGGTAACGGCCTGTACTAGGCGGGTCGTTACAATTAACATCTTGTAGCATTTTGTCTAAAGCTTCCATGGCCTGTCGACTCACCATTGGGGCTTTATTTTGTGAGCTGAAAAAGATTAGCCAAAGCTGATTGGTTGCTAATAGAGCAAATGGTGTTTACATTAATTTCAAAAGGGATTTTAAATCTTGAATGTGCAGCCCGGCCGCCTGGTAATATGCGAACAGCGACCCCTATTGAAGTTGTTGCAAGAGCAATTGATTTGTTTGATCTAATTGAAGTTGTTGCAAGAGCAATTGATTTATTTGATCTAATAGCTGCAAGCAATGCACGATATAAGTAAGTTTTTTATGTTCCACTAGGACCATCAATAAAAAAACATTTCTTCTTTTTCAGCAAAAACCTTTTCTAAAATCATATCATATGCAATCTTTTGTTCTTTGTTCAGACTATTTACAGATGAAAGATTTAAGTCAAAAACAACTATTTATAATTCTTCATCCATTATTTTAGCTAACTTTTCATCATATCTTAGATTGACATCATAATCCACAATTCCATAGTCATTGACATTCTTGCCTATTGGTTCCAAAATAGAATTTATCCATAGTCATTGACATTCTTGCCTATTGGTTCCAAAATAGAATTTATGAATTGTAATGCTTTAAGCTCTGCCTCTTGCTAAACCATACCATCCCTTGTATAATCTTGACATAAAAACTCTCTAAATTGATTCCATAAGCTCTTTGGTTCATCAGGACAATAAAATGCAAGTATTGTGGCAAATAAGCGACGTAATGAACATTTCATTTGGTACAAAGAAGCTTCTTCTAAGCACAACTGAAGAGTTATTATCTCCATTTAACAATATGGTAGCAGCAACATTTATACCTACGTGTTCAAAGTTTTACAGCAAAACTAAGTGTAGATGAAATACTAATACCTTACTAAACCTGTATTCTAACACGGCAAGTTCTAGTAGGCATTATCCAGAGCAATACTGGATTGTTTCCTGCATAACTGAGTTCCTAAAACAACATCAGGATGGATTATCATTCCAAAAACAGACAAAAATGGGAAATTCCAAACAAAAAAACTTGATCCAAACACAAATTTAACTTGAATTATGCTTGAAAATGATGGCAAAACGACATAAAAGCAAGAATGAAATTCCAAAATGAAAGAATTCTATTAACTTTATTTTGAAACCTAAAGGCATCGTTAACTCACAATCAAAAATAACTCTTTTCTCTGTTGTTTAAATGAAACGTTCTAAAGTAAAAGAGGAAACCCAATATTCTAAAGCAATATAAATGTGTGTGTATGAAATTCAAAGAAAATATTCTCTCTGTCTCTCTCTTTTTTGGTGATTGAAGAGGAAATAACAAGATCAACCAAACCTAGAAGAGAGAATGCAATAATTATGTCTCTCATGATGAAGAGTTAGTAATGTAAACAGAAGAAATCATGTCAACACCATTGCGGGGAAAAAAAAAAGGTCATAAAGCAATTCCAATCTCCTACTTTAGTTTAAAAAAAAGCACAATAATATCACTATTTAACAATGCCAATTTTCATAAATTTAGCGTAAATCATGTTTTAAAAAAATGCTCTTGGAAATTAAAATATATATATATATAGAAGCAAATTTATCCAATTGTCTACTTTAAAAACCAGAAAGAAAAAAAAAAAAAACTAATTATCTCTGTCTAAAAGAGCAACCTTGTGCGAAAGCTTGTTCGTTGGAGAGAGAAAAATCGGCGGAGCTCCGATTAGGAATGCCAGCATTCTTGGACCTATTCGGCAAAAACCTTTCCATTTCCACTCATGAAAAAAATCACAGAAAAATGATAGCCAAGAAAGAAGCCTCAACGGTGAAAGCTTTGAGGTTGGAAAATGGAGAAAAATCGAAACTTGAAAATATAGAGATAAAGAGAAAGCGAAAGGGAGCAATGGGGTCAAAATTTCAGCTACTGCTGCTGCTTAAGCTTAAGCTTAGAAAACTTAGAGAGAGAGAGAGAGAGAGAGATAAATACAAGGGAGCAGCACATAAATTAGAGAGGAAAAAAAAACCCCAAACTCCCAAATTGAAAAACTCCAAATTTAAAGAAGAAAACCCTAAATTTACAACAAAAACCCAAAATAATAATAACAATAAGAAAACAGGACCAAAAGAAAAAAATGCTTGGTCGACGAGAACCCACGTCCGACCGGGAGTCACCGGCGACGGCAAGAGGTAGAGAGAGAGAGAGACGAGTCTCACCAGAATCAAGAATGTTCTCGTAGGGATGAGCTTCGACTTCCCCAAAATCAACAAACGACGAGGGAGACGTCAAAAAGTCCCCAGCAAGCAAATCTCAATGACAAATCTATGAGAGAAGGTTGGAGATGGAAAATACAACTTTGAGAGAGAAAGGAAAGAGAATGGTGATTGGAAAAGAGGAGGGCTGGGAAAGGAAGAAGGCATAATTGAAGAAAACAAAAACAACACCCCAAACGAAAACGGAACAGTGGACTTGATATCTACTTTATCAGAGCATCTCCGGTCATACTCTATTATAGAGTATTATACCATTTTAAAATATGGAGAGGGTTCCAAACCATATTTTATATGGTACTTCAAATATAGAGTATGAACAGTATACTTCATATTTAAATTATCACTATTCATATTCTAAACAATTTTTTCCCTTTTTTAAATTAAATTTTAAAGTAATATTTAAGTAAAAATAAAGAATATAAATAGAATATTCCTTTTAGAGTATGATATAGAGTAAATGGGTTGGAGATAAAATAGTTATTTGAATTGACAGATACTCTATTTTAAAGTTTCTGTACTCTAAAATAAAATATTTGGGTTAGAGATGGCCTTATGTATTTTGATATCTACTCTATTATGTATTTAGGATTAGTGGACTGAAAGAAGTCCTAAAGGCTATTTGGCTTATAAATTCAAGGGCTCGTTGAGTTAAAAGATCTGTTGTTTCTGATTTTATGTCTTATTAGTTATCCTCTTAATACATGATTACATTTTTCATGCCCTTTTTTAAGGATTAGTGGACTGGAATAAGTCCTAAGAGGCTATTTGGCTTATTAATCCAAAGGCTGGTTGAGTTAAGATATGTTGTTTGGAATTTCATATCTTATTAGTTATCCTCTTAATAGTATTGTGTTATATCATTTGAATTTAAAATTTTAATTATATGAAAAAAATTAAATATTAAAGATTTTTGAACAAATTGATGAGTTGTCAAAATACTATTGGTAGAACAGTAATTAAAACAGGAAAATAGGACAACAAATCTGAACTTGGGCTAGTTTGGGAAGCATTCCAAACCACATTTTCAAAAGTTTTTTTTTTTTTTTTTGTCTTTTTTTTTCCAACTAAAAACTACTTTTTACTATTTACACCTCTAAATCTCCGTCATTAACTCAAACTTTTCATTAACTTTGTTATTTTAAGTCGAAATGAGATGATTTTTTTAATTGCATATAATTTCAAGAGGAATGAAACAAGATTCATATTAATATTTTTTTCTGAAAATATTTTAGGATTTTACACTTGTTCAGTTCAAACAAAATTTTTTTAAAGTAAATGCACATTTCTAAAACCTCAACTCATCTCGAATCACAATATCTAGAAAACTTCATCTCTAATTATCCACACAAGCCCCTAAAAAAATGTTCAAAATGATTATTTAAATTGAGTATCACAATTAATTAAAAAAAAATACATATTATTTACTAATCGCACCTCATATGATTCACTTTGTATTAATGCCTCGTATTAAACACAAATTAAGATTTGACCGTTGTCTCTTTATTTCTATTTCTTTTCACATCTCTTCTTAAATATCATGATACACTTATTAGAATGTCATATCATACTAATCAATATCACATTAGTTAAAGAACTTATCAAGTGAAGCAACAGAAAAAAGCGACCCATGGGCCAAACACACACCGCCACTGCCAGACAGATTATGGTTTTTGTTGCTTACAATCATGGTTTTTAGAAGCTTCTTTCTCTTTGGAGTTTTGGAAACATTTTATATTTAATACAAGATTGGAATGTCCTACTCCAGCCCGCACTTTCCGACCAACCAATCCCCTTTTTCTTATAATTTTGAGGCAATAAGCACCCATTTAGTTGGTTGGTTTAAATTTGAATTTCTACCCTTCATTTCAATAATGCTGGCTATTTTTTTCAGGTCCCACAAGGTTTTTTTTCTTCAGAGTTGATTTCCTTTTCAAAAAATAACTATAAAAGTAATCGACTTTTCAGGAAAAAAAAAAAAAAAAAGACAATCTCAATTGAAAATTTTAAATTAAAATTGGTGAACCAAACAAAAGATAAGTATGTTGTATATGTTATATACCAGAAATTTTCTCGTCTTCATTTTTTCTTATGGTGAGAAAATGAAGTTACATTTTCTACCAAGTACGAAGAACTTTGAAATAATTCTGTGTGAAAACTTAGATTTCAGTCAAGATTATTTTTAACTTTAAAAAGTTATCCAAATAGCACTTTTGAAGAGGAAGAAGGTTCAATCAATATATAAACTGTCTTATTACTTTCGGATACACCTACTAATAAAAATGACACAGACACCCAGAGAAAAAGGAAAGCGAAAAACTGGCCTCTACAAGTAGTTTACAATCCCAGTGAAGATGAAAAAAGAAAAAAGAAAAAAGAAAAAGGCACTGAAGAAAACAAATGCTATTTTTCTGTAATTCCACTATTTCTGTATAGTATGACGACAAAGCGCAGCATGATCGCCGAAAAGGCTGCTCATTGTTTCGAGAACATCCCTTGTGTTAAAGAGGAAAAATCAAAATCTTTTCCCGATTGCGTAGGAGATGCAGATGGCAGTGGAGATGGTGATTGCGTTTTACTAGCTCCCGCGGACGTCACACCGTTGGTCAGCGGGGTGACTTGGCCCAAACCATGGAAGCTGCAAAACAGAAATGGCAGCAAAGATTAAGGGCCCATTTGAGGGGACTTTTGGAGAAGGAGCTTCGGAGATTGGTTTGGAAATGTGTTTTTTGGTGAAGTAAAAATTAGACATGACCTGTGATATAAAAAAATTGTGCAAAAATTTAAAATGCGTTTGGAAAAAAAATGCAAAATGAATCTTGTTTCGTTCATATTGTCATTGTGAGCATTTTGAAACAAGCACCATCTCATTTTGATTTGAAATATGAAAGTTATGGACTTTTAATGTTTGTATTTTTTGAAAATGAAAGAGAGAGAGTGAGTTATAGATTTGGGAGTTTTGGAGTTAAGATGTCAAAACCGTCTGGAGACGGAACCCCAAACACATTGTAAAGATTTG
Organism: Ficus religiosa; assembly: GCA_024759925.1. Taxonomy (NCBI): domain Eukaryota; kingdom Viridiplantae; phylum Streptophyta; class Magnoliopsida; order Rosales; family Moraceae; genus Ficus; species Ficus religiosa. Next base: position 13,162 of record JAFMPE010033216.1, on the reverse strand, counting down.
AATTGAAATTGATGGATAATGTCTTATAAAATGGTGGTTAATAGTGATTTAAGATTTGAATTGATTCACAATGCAAATGCAACTGAAAACCTTAGAACGATGATAGGACACGGATTTAAACATACCCGGGCATGGAATATGGAACAGGGTTCCCAACTAGATTTGATGGTCCCAGGTTCCTTGCCTGATTCAGCAGAAAACGGAGCACAAAGTGAAATTCACGGAACAAGAAAATGAACCGCCATTACAAAAACAGCATTACTATTGGAATCTACCTGTACAACTTTCTGCTGATCACCTTGACCACCCGTGGGCATCATCACTCCAGGAATTTGGTAACCGATGTTGGGCCAACCTTGAAAGGGTATATTGGTACCGTTGGCCACAGGTTGTTGTGTATTGACAGGCAATTTCGGATCCGCGCCAGCCGATTTATTAACAGAAGCAATGAGAAGGGCCTGCTGTTGAGCCAGCATTGCAAGTTGCTGTTGATGCATGGCAAATGGAGAGACCATATTCGACTGCAGATATTCCAACCATTACGTAAAACAAAGACCATCTAGATAGCAAGTAACTAACATGGAAGGAAGATAGACGATAAAAATGATTCATGAAAATCACAAACTAAGTAGGATCTTAAAAAGTCGAAGAGTGCCAGAAACAGCTGTTCAAACCAGCAAAAGCGAGCAACAGATTTACCATAATTATAAAATGAATGCAGCACATACCTTCTCAAATAGACTCATGATATCATTCTTCAAGTCCTTCTGGGGCTTTTCAGAAGATGGAGTTACTAAAGGTGTATCTTTAAATAGATCCTCAAGTCCTGAATTAGGCTGGTTATTGCTCTCCACTGGTTTCGCTGGTGCCGTTTTCTCAGCTGTTGATGATTCTTGAGCAGCTGTAAATAGAATGACAAATTGCATTCCTTAAGCCTAAGCAAATAAAGAAGCATCCTATAGTTTACAGCTAGCATGATCCGGGAAATGAAAAAAATGACCAGACGAAAGGAGAAAATAGATACGTACATTGAAAACCTGCCCAAGCATTTTCATCAGCAGATGCTGCCTCCGAGCCATTCTCATTTGGACCATCCAAGGATAGCATGTTGAAGAGGTCAGTAGCATAATCAACTTTTGGAGGAGTGGCGACCGGAGTAGTATCAGCAACCTGCTTTGTGGCTTCAGGCTGTTGCACTACTGGTTCTACTTTTTGAACGTGTGGATTTGGGACAGGAGTGACCTGACCATATGTATGTAATATATGATTCTTAAAAGATAATTAAAATGTTCTGAAATTACAATGATTTAAACAAAACGGTAAACACACATGTTCATCTCAGTTAATCAATCCCTTTCCCCGCATAAGCATTCATCTTTCGCGGAAGATATGTTATGGAAATGCATTACTATCTGAAACATCATTTGTGCTATTGCCCTTGCACGAGACAACCTACCACCATGCCGCATTATTTGCCTTAAAGTTCAAATGAACATCTCATGCTCAGCTGTTACGTCTATGAGCAGATCCATGTTTGGCAAAGGGAAGTTGTCCTTCGGACAAGCTTAAATTAGGCCTAAAAATCAACACAGCATTGGATTTGCTAATTCTTTTTGACAGGGATTATGTTTGTCAACCAAATCAGGTGTTGTATAGGCTTTATGTAACCAACCTTCAATAGCTTCTCAATCTCTTCTTACTTTATTTGACAAACTAATTCAACATCTCAGCATTTACTCTTCATTTCCTAAGATCAAATACTTGATTCCTTCGTAAATGTACCTTGGTTGCACCTCCATCCTAATACTTCTCGCTATTTCTCAGGACATAGTCACCCATTCCATCTTCCCTTGCTCTCAAGAAATTTTAGCTTTTTTTAATAAGCCAAAATTTTGGTTCATATTAGACAAAATGAACTAAAAAATCCTAACATCCGACATAAAAATCAGCACAAATGGAGTTGTTCTTCAATAGAAGAACAATAGATCGAACAAAAATTAAGTAGGAAAGAACAATGCAACTTACTGGTTCAGGTGCTTTAGGAGGAACAGGAACAGTTAATCTTGTAGCTGGAACACTTTCTTTTATAGTAGGCGGTGGTTGGAAGTTCTTCCTTTCCTCGGACAATCTTTCGGATGCAGATCCATGCCCAGTTCTCTCACTCGGTCTTGGCCAGTGCATTGAAGTCTTTTCTTCCCGTCCTCTAGAAGGCGATTTTGGTTTGCCATCTCTAGAAACCCATCTTTTCTCTTCATACCTGCAAGAGTTCGCCATAGTCAGTACGAAATACAGCACTCAACTCCACATACAACATAGATACTTGTGGATATATGCAAAAAGATATATATATATATATATAAAGTTCAAAATAAGTATACTGGAGCAGTTTTCCTTTTTTGAAAAAAAAAAAAAGAAAAAAAATTAGTATAGCTCCAGTTGAGTATAAGATACATACTTTGCACGTATAAAGTTCTCAATCCCCACTCTGTCATAATTTGGAGGTAGCTCCGCTTCCCAATAACTATTAGACTTCTCATTTCCCATTGCTGTATGAAAACAGTAATGTTCTCAATCATTAAGATAATAATAATCTAAAAACACCACAAGTTTAAACTTTAAAGTAGAACAAAATTTCGACAAAATATGCCAACTTACATTGGATAAATGCAACCTGTTCCGGAAGCCATGTGTCCAGTGTAGCAGAACGCACCTGCATCATAAGCCAAGAAAAGTTAAATTCAGCCCATTCTAATTTGGATCTATGGTGCACCTATGAAACAATAAATGTGTGAGTTCCAACACAACTTTTCCAGGGCAATATATACGGCAGTCAAATGTGAATGCTCAAGAATAACTATTCAGAACCTGACAAGAGTTTCGAGGGATGCTCTAATTTCACAGACTTTAGGAAGAGAATGGGTTGGTAATCTGGATGACTTTTGAGATCATTTTACACATGAGATTGAATTTGCTAAGAGAGTCAGACACCACATGTTCAAACGTTCAAATATATCACAAGAAAGAAAAATTTTATCTTGTTAAACACTTGATGATGTTCTGCAATGGATTCGTTTTGAACTTCTAAATTTTGTTTTTCCTGGCTCAAAACAATTCATGTTTCTATTAGGCTTATCAAGTGCAAGTCATCCTTACGGCAACACAGCTTAGAAAATGACAGGCCCAATGGAATGTATCCCCAACAGAGTGGCAAACAAAATACAACTGCAAGGTGCAGCAAATACTGCCTACTAGGAGCCCTAAGACATGAAACGCCTCAATAATCTTCGGATTGAAGCCTTATCAATCTTATCCTGATTCATAGATCTTTGTAAAATCTTTTATAACAATATAGAAACCACCTGAACAATAAAGAGCTCCCAATATTTCACTTCATAACGTTGTACAATTTTTCACTTCATAACTTTGTCATATTATAAACAACTAGTGTGATAGAGACAATAAATCACCTTTGATATGTGCACTCCCAAGCTCCTGTGGATCCCAGAACACTGCATACATATAAAGATGCCCAAGTTCACGCTAGCCCATCTTGGACCCCTGAAAAGCAATTAACCATCAAGAATATTAAGTCATTTAATGTGTCGAGTGCTGAAGTACTGATATTTGTCTCATCTTCTAAAACTAAATGCATTTCATTTATGTCAATAGCTTTGTATAAAAAAATAGTAATTAGTTCTTCTAGCTAGGCAATACATACTTAGCCTTGCAGTCAGCACATTCCCTATTCTCTGGCAATTTAAGAAGCCCTTCCAATATCTACAAATATTAAAAGCAAAAGGGAGAATATAATTAGGAAACGCAACATGGCAATAACAGCAACAAAAAATAAATTATCAGAAGTCCTGTAGACCAAAGGCCACTTAATAACAAAACCAAGGTAACAATGGGAAAAAGGGATTTACACTCAAGACACGATGTCAGCTTTCAGTCAAATGAAAAAACGAAAAAAGGGAAATGAAGCAGCACGAGCAAGGGGACGCATACAAAAAAATAGAAATAAAATAAAATAAAAACACACCACTGTGCAGCCACAACCCAATATACATCAAAATTCAAAACAATATTAAAATGGCAATAATCATAATATTATAATGCGAAGTAGCTTGGTAAAGCAGTAGCTATATATTTATTGCTCATTTGGGCGTGTGATGAGCATATCCATATAACTCTAGGGAGACAATGCATCCCTGCGTGGCATATGGATCCCTCACGAAGTGTAATGCCCATGTACCCAGCCCAAGCACAACTAAAACCCAGTAGGTTAATACATCAAAACCCAAAACCATATTAAAATGGCAATAACCGTAATCTTATAATGTGAAATAACTTGTTAAGGCAACGGGTATGTACACATCGCTCATTTGGGTGTGTGATGTACCCATGAAACACCGGGGAGACAATGTATCCCCGCATGCTATATTGCCTATGGATCCATCACAATGAGGATTGCCCATAAACCCCGCCCACCACAAGGGGTACTGACTTGAACTTCAAAACCTTGTCAAGGAGAACGAGCAACCTTAGGAATATGTCTAAAATTCTTCACCACCATGGCAACCGCATGTAGTCAAGTGCCACTAGATCACCAAACAATACCATAAAGTTGTTCCCAATTCTTTAACACTTTGATAAAATTTCAGGCTAAATCACAAAACAGAAACCAAAGGACTCTGATCAGAGTTAGAATCTATATTTAGCAAACTGATCACCAATACAACAACTTATATCTAATATGATATATGCATATATACATATAAAGCAAAAATCTACCAATAAACAAGCACAAAATTTGAAAAGAAAATAAATAACACAGATCAAACAAATCCCACAAAATCAAAACGCATCGATTTCCATTGAGTCCCATTTCATTGCATAAATCCCAACCCAAAACACATAAACACAGAAAGATTCAACAATTCCCTATCTCAAGGAATCAAAAATCGAATCTTCTAATCCCCCATCGACGATCCAAACAAATTCGCGAGAAATTAAGATCGAACAATCCAAAATTCTGCACAATTAATCAGGGAAATATAAAAACCAAACGAATTGGCACAACAACAAAAAAAAGAGAGGACCTTTCTGTGCTTGGCGTTTAGCTCCTTGGAAACGTTGGCTTTCTCGTTCATGGCGGAATTAAGAGAGAGAGGAAGTCGATGAAGAAGAAGAAGCTGTCCGACGACGAAGGTCAAATTGGTCTTCTGAAGCACTTTCTCTCTCCTCTCCTTCTCGCTCTCTCTCTCTCTCTCTCTCTCTCTCGTCTCTGATGATTTATGCGACCACCGACGAGAAAATGGAGAGAAAGAGCGAGAAATTGCAGCAGAGTTGTTTATCGACCTTTATTTTTATATTATTTATATTATTTTTGTTTTTGGCCCCTTTTTATTTAATTGCTATTAATTATTACTTCGACTTCAGACTTTTTTTTGTTTTTCATTGCCTGTATTTTCCTTTTTTTTTTTTTTTTTTTTTGTTGGGCGGTTTTCCTGTGGGTGGCAAAGGAAAACTAGGCGACGCCGCGCTCGTGTGAAGCAAGAGTTCTTGGTGGACTTTTGTTCTCTGGCACGTGTAAGGGTGGGTTTAATCATGTGTAGAGAAGTCCGTTTGTGATCGATGGTAGTCGTCACTAAGGCCAGTGTACGGATCGCAACACAATGACACAACTCAAAAATGACATGATTTTTATGAGCTAGGATTGGGAAAAAAAGCTAGGCAAGTCTAAATTGGGTCCATCCAAATGTGACATGACAAAAACGGATCAATTTTGGATTCTACCCGTATAACCCGAACATGACCCATTTTTCTTGTATGAGTCAATTTCAGGTACAAACCTATAAAAAAAAAATTAAAAATTGTTATTTATCTAGTTTCCATGCTGTTGTTCAGTGGAACTGGCGAGACTGATTATACATGTTTTAGTTAGGTTGGTGTCGTGTTATATTTGTCGATTTTTTTATGAAGATCAAATTTGCTCCTGTGACGGGTGGTTTCAATTTCTAGTTTTCAGAGCTAGGTAGTCTAAGTAAAGTGAACCAACCCAGCCTAGGAAATTTTTTTTTTTTTTTCATTGCCTTGATCAAAGTAAAAATGTTAAATACCATTGGCAGAAATTGTTGTTACTAGTTTTCCATATGATTGTTGACCATAATGCGTAAGACTAATCGGACATATTGTAAATAGGCGGGTGTCATGTTAGTACCGACATTCGACGATTTTAAAGCAAGACCAAATTTGCCCTATAACGAGCAATTTTGGTTTCTAGTTTTGAAGGAGGATGGTCCTAACTAAATCGACCAGTGATAAATTTTGTTTTAATACTTTCGTCATAGCTTAATCATTTTGTTACTATTGACACTTTAAACACAAAAACCTCGCTCTCTTTTATTTTCCCTTAGCAACAACCTTCTTCACTTCTCTCTCACTCTCAGATCGCACCAAAACCACCCAACCCAAACCACGAACATCCCTAAATTATTACACTCAATAAGATTTTTTTTTATTTTTATTTTTATTTTACATAAGTTATGTTGGTTTTGGTTCCAACATTTAAAGAAGTAATACAATTGATACGTAGCTCTACATGTGGTTAAAATTAATAAAAATACATAACACAACTCGTTTTAGAAAAATATATAATGTTCTATTTATTGCTACGTTTTGAAGCGCCTCTCTCCCCTCTTGTTTTGAAGATGAACAATTTGTCACCGTCTAGGGGCTACACAAAAACCTGTTAAATTATCGCCGTGCCTCGTCCTTTTTTTTTTTTTTTTTTTCCACACCATCAACCTGCTAAACCACGAATGCAAACCACTTGCGGACAAGTTAAAATGGGCGGTCTTGGTCTAGATTTCTCTCAAACCATCATTTTTTTTTTAGAATTGTCTGGTCTTAAATTATCGGCGGTCTTGATTTGGATTTCTAAAATCAAATTTTTCATGACCGCATCGCTTCACATGATAACCGCCAAATCGCCTCCTGCCTATAGAGTTCTACTGCCATCTAAATTGGTGGAAGAGATATCTGAGATTTAAATGTACTGGTAAGAAATTTATCGTTCGCGTATGCAAATGCTGCCCAACTAGCAAATGGGGTGGTGGCATGAGACATGCACGGGATAGTCCCAGGTGCGATGTCTAAATGCTTGTTTGGTTGCTTTTCTCCTCATTTTGTAGAGTGCCTAGCTATTCAGGGGGGAGCTTGGTTTTGCATCATTCCGTAAAAGCTAATGTACTTATCGATCCATATGTATGGTTCCCGTCAAGGGAATGCAGTAGGCCACTTTTTAACTAGTTATGTTATTTTGTCTTCTCTTTTTTCAATTGGTTCATTTTGTTAAGTCTGATTTTCTCAACAATTTTTTTTTTTGGGTGAATCTGACATTCCGAACATTGAATCAAAGTCAAGGTTTCCTTTTAAAAAAATTTAATTAGCTTTTTTTTAAATTATTTATTGTGGAAGTAAAATCCATTTCCTTAAATATGCTATGAAGTCAAAGCTATTATCCTCCCCCTTACATCGATATAAAAAATGCTAAATGGTCACTAATAATAATTCATTATTTGTCATTGATAAATTTTAACTCAATAATATCAAATTTATATGTGTCTTTACGTAACAATCCACGGGGATCGTATAAGCAATATGTCAAATAATAAAATATAACATTACGTCATATCACCAATAAGATTTAATTAATGATCATTATTTTTAGTTCGAAGTAATTTGATTTTTTTTTTTTTTTTTTTTGTGAGATTTGATCTATCTTTATATAACTTTATGTTACGTGACAATGACGTTACACACGCTCCAATAAAAACATTACCAATTCATAGAGCTTGATTTTGGAAATCTATCTTCAATAGAAAGACAAGAAGGCAACGTGCTGTGAAAAATTGGGTATCTGGGCTTCACTTGTCACGAGTCGAGTTGAGCACTACGGCTAAATCGAACATTCTGAACGAGCCGAGCGCACGCACATTTCAACTCGAGGTGGACATTTTGAAAATATAGTACTTAGGATCCGTCGGAGGGAGATACTGGAGACAGAGTTTTTAAGATATTTGGATTGGAGTTGAGATTACTTTTGAAAATGTGTGTTTGGTTAGAAAATAAAAAAAATTAAAATTAAAAAAAAAAAAAGGAAAAGCACATAAATGTCATAAATTTAAATATCATTATACCAACATGACATAAAAAATTAACACTAGACTAATATGACACAACATAGACTAATGATAACTGCAATTTATGTCATGTTGGTCAAAGTTAATGGAAATTTGTGTCAGTTTAATCAATAGATTAAAAAAGTGGTTATTTAGGTAATTTCCTATATATAAAAAAAAACTGTTTGCAATGAAAAAGTGTAAAAATTTGATATGTGTTTGAAAAAACAATATAGATCTTATTTCGGTACTCTCAAAATTCTATGCAATTAAGAAAAATCATCTTATGTGAATTTGAAATGACAAAGTTATGGATTTTTGAAATTTGAGTTTACTGTAAACACTTGGAGATGTGAAAAGTGAAAAATTGTTTTGAATTTAAGAAAAGGATAAAATAAGTTTTGGAAATGTTATTTTTGTGTGTGCGTTCTGCTTAAATTGTTTTCTGGTGATATATGTCTATGGGTTCAGCTAATATTATGACTATGCGGAGTTTGTTGCAGTCTCTGTATTACGAGTGACTGTCACTCAATCGATCGGAATATTCCATCGATTGTATATGTTTTTTTAAAAAAAGCTTTGCATATGCTCGATTATAAGATTGCCAAGGAATTCGAGAAATTTTCCTGTCACTAGCTCTCAGCTTATATCCTCCTCACTGAGTTTTATCATATTTCACTTATGGAATCAATCGTAGTCGAGGATTAGGTCTCTTGCATCACAAGATTGTTTCATATTTGGTATTCGTATTTGTATCCAATTTTAATTTGAATGATAATTTCCCTTTCAAAAAAAAAAAAAAAAACCTCCCCAAACAACTCCTTACGGTTCCTTTGTAATACATCTTCATATTATAATATGGGTTTAGATGTCTGCTTTTCACATTATATTCAAATATACTATGTGTTTGGGTCCTTTACAGTTGAATAATCATTCTAATATATATTAGTACGAGAGAGAGCAAATAGTATGATTAATGAAAGTATAGGGGAAAAGTGAATTGGGATATGGCAAAATAAGTATGTATACTGTTTAAATATATTTATATTAAAATAGAATATATGAGTTACTCAAATACATGTTGCATTGATTTATTTAGAACATACGTTTGGGAAGTTTTTTTTATATTTAAATTCAAACTGAGATTTTTTTTAATTGGTATTTCGAAGAGAGGGAAAAAAAAAATGTGTGTGGTGTATATTTTGAAATATTAAAAAATTGAAGTTGAATAGGAATACTTTTTGCAATTTAAAAAAAATAAATAAATTTGGACATATGTTATAAACATTAATTAGTTAAGTCCAGTCCAGCTTATTAGAAGAAGGTGATATGAATGAATACTTATTTAGTAGGAATACTGATCTCTATTAGGAAGAGTTACCATTTCATATTTAGGGTCTATTTGGTGTCACTCGGAGATGGTAAAATTCTATCTAGATTTTAAAATATTAACTCTTTATTAAACTTTTCCTATTTTCTATTTTCAAAATGTTCAAACTTTAAAATTCCATAATTTTTTCATTTCAAATCGAAATGAGATGAGTTTTATGTCAAAATGCTCGTAATGATGAGAAAAATAAGACAAGATCTATTTTGCATATTTTTTCCAGAACATATTTTAAAATTTTATATTATTTTCTATATCACAGAACTTTTTAAAAAATTTTCCCCCCAAATAGATATTTCCAACCCAACCTTCAAAATACCATCTCCAGATGTTCCCTCAAATGGGCTTTTAGAAAAATAATTTTTTGTATAATTGTCTTTATTAAAAAAATTTGAATTTATTTATATATATATAATTTAATTAAGAAAATCTCTTGATTTTAGGTGATTTGCTAAAATTAAAAAACTTACTCTATTTTATATATATTGTGAAATCTATTTATATAGAAGTCCATTCAAATTAGCTAGAATATGACCATTGGACAAGAATAATATGCCTACATAATTAGGGGAATATGTGCTATACTTTGTGGATGAGTGCTTTTGTAGTTACTTGCTTCTTCTTTATGCATATACCTCTTTTATAACTTCCATATTAAAAGGGAAAAAAAAGGAGAAAATTATCTAAATGACTATTTTTTTTCCATCTACTAACTATTATGAAACAAACTCCTTGTTCTTAATCAACGACACAAATTTCAAATAACTTTAGTTTAATTTTGTGTTCTATTGATTTAGTGTTAATTTTTTACGTCATGCTAGTACAATAGTCTTTTACTTTATGCCGATAAGGTGTTTTTCTTTTTTAAAAATGGATAAATAAAACTCATATAAAACAAGACGAACACATTTGGGTTTTCTTAAAAAAAAAAAAAAAAAAAAAAAAAAAGTAGTATACTTACATGGCCTTCTAATTATTTTTGGTCAATGTCGCATGAATTTGCATGGCATCGTCTATAAGGCCTAGTG
>JAFMPE010033105.1:0-15459 GCA_024759925.1 Ficus religiosa | reverse complement strand
CGAATTTTTGATCTAGGTTCCCCCCCCCCCCCCCCGGGTGATTTGGGTTTGCTACTTTAGATCGGAGAGGAAGAAATGGAGAAAGAGAGGGGGAGGGAGGAGAGAGAGAAGAAATTAGGGTTTTTTTTTTATATTTGTTAAGTTAAATTTACTGTTAAATTACTAAGATTTCATCTCAAACGTTAGAAACTTAACAGAATTAGATGAAAAGAACTAAGATTACCAACATTTAGAGAATTTAGGGTTGTCTCGGTCAAAATTTAAAAAAAAAAAACAGAGATCAAATCATCATCTTATAAAGAGTTCAAGGATCATTTGGGTCAATTACTCTTAAATAAATACAGGAGTGCATGAAGTAAGACTACTTTGAACATATAAACTGATTAAGAATTCTTGTTAGATATTTATTTTAAAAAAGAAAAAGAAGAAGAGGAAGAATTGTCGTGAGAAAAAAATTAAAAAACAAAACAAATATTTAAAAAAAAAAAGGTTAAAAAAAACTGTATAGTGGTTAGTAGGTGGAGAGAGAAGGAAATCAAATAATGTAGTTATAATTTTAGCAAAAAAAGAATAATATAGTTATAAGGGATTTTTTGGGAAAACAAAATGTAGAATAAGTAATTTTTTAATTTTAAAGTTAATTTACTTGGTTGTTTCAAAAAGTAGGTGAGAAAATAAAAGGTGTTAATAAACCCACCTATACTTTTTTTAATCAAATTTTGGACCAAATTTAGCAAAATATAAGAAAAAACTTCCTATTTACCCAAAAAAAAAAAAAAAGACAAAACTTCCTAATTGTATGTGTTAGAACATATATAGAGCATAAACAACGAACAAGTGAAATTCAAATATAATATAAAGAAAAATTGTTACAATCGAAATTCAACCTTAACTCGAAGGAAACAACACACAAAGAAATTCGTCGAGGCACGTGAGACACGCTTTCCTTAAAACAGATTCGTCCCCTCTAGTAAGTGCACGAGGTTTCAACGGATGTCTATCTCCCAGGATACAACAAAGAACAACGGTAGTCTAACACGATCAAAAACCGCTCCCGATGAACTTGAAATCAAAGCCTTTCCTCTATCACCAAAACTCAAAAACCCGACCACTACAAGAAAACCGCTGGAACAAAGAAACAAGAGGAAGAAACCTTATGCTGTGTGCTTTTTGTGTGTCATTTCAAGCTTGTGGAGGCCTCCTTTTATAGGCTCCAAATGGAGGTGTTGCAAAATCAGAATTCATGAGGTTTTAATCCGGATTAATGCTATGCATTAGTGCTGCCCATTAAACTCCATTCTTAACCCTTGGAATATGAACAATCATCCTTGGAATATGAATAGATGACTGTTGATATTCTGGAAAAAAAAATTCGGAATTTATGTTAGAAAAGAAAAAAAAATTCAAAACAAAGCCCGCAAGAGGGCAAGCTCGACGGATCGGCATTCGTGTCGCCTATGTCTTGCGGGCATGCACATTGGGCCTCTAACCCACCGGGGCTATTATTTGCACCCTCCTTGCGCATGAGAGAACATCTAAGGTACACAATCTTACCCAAGTTCAAAAGTGCAAAATCTTGTAAATTTCCATCAAGCTTTTATGCCTCAGCAATGTGGGACTCCACATACTGTAGATGCTGTGAATCTACCGTCAAATTTCTAACAGAAGTTAGTGAAAAAGGATGAAACAAACTATCAATTGGGCCCTTGGAAATCGTAGATGAAATTCATAAAACATAATAATATCGAAATAAATGAATAATAAAAATAAACAGATAATCAACAACACAAAGGTTTAGAGAGGTTCACCAAATCGGTGCTACGTCATCTGTGAGTGTGGTTTCTTCACTGAATATGAAGGTTTTTGAATACAAGAAGTTACAACTTTCTGGGTAAATTTTGGCAGCGTAAGGATACTGTAAAAATTAGACAAGGAACCGTCCCCTGTTTGAAGGTGTTCTTCCTTTATTTATAGAGAAAGTGCAATGGGTATGGACCCGTAATTCCAGGTGAACGGTTTTCATCAAATGTCAGACATGTGTCACAATGTGGACTTAGCGGTTATTGAAAATGTGACGTCATTGTCAATCATGGATTCATCAGTTATCATGAAGGATCTGACGTGTCATTGTCGAATGTGAGCTTGACAGTTATGGGGAGTATCCCTTGTAATCTTTATTAAGCTTGAACGACGAACGATGGATGGAAGATAAGGCTTAAATCTTGCCAAAGCACCATTCGTGGCTTACGTTCGATGTTCGTCCGATCATATTTAAACTGATTGATTTGATGTTCGAATGCAAACGATCATAGTTTAAGATGGAACGAACTAAGATTGTAAATTGGGTCCGGCCCAATTAAACAAACGATCGTTGTTCACAATTGAACGAAGTAATTCCATAAGTTGGGTTCGCCTAAATATTGCATATTGGACTCGGGAGTCCGTTGTTCGTTTGAGAAACAGTCAAAGGCTAATGATATAATGGGGAGACAAAGTCTAACCCCAACACATACATAAGCAACTTTCCAACAAAATTCTATTCCATTGGGCACACTTTGAGCATCAATTTCTCATTCACCTGAATACCATTTTGAATGTATGAACATATGATTTCAATCTCCTCGCGATGAAGAACGCAAATCTACCAAGATCCGTTATTTTTACTAAGTGGGTCCCATTTAAATTTGGATCTAAAAATGGTTTAAAACCCATTTTCCAACAATCCCCCTCATGAATGAAATTGACCAACGATGAGGGAAAACAAAAGACACTACACGGTGATAGAGTTATACGGTTAACATCTGCATAGGATAGGTAGGCGTTAACCCTTGAACCTTCCCTTGTGAAAATATACTTACTTTACTGGCTGATTAATAGTCGCGTTGTCCTTGAACCGTTCTACCATTTGTGTAAACGATAGTATATCTCAAATAGATATTTTCCTGACTTAGTTTCAGTTCTCATGGTTAGGTCCATTTTGGCCATGGACATCATCCTGGTTCTGCAAGAGTTTAAAGAATTGAGCCCTAGCAAGTCTTTTTTGAAGCAGCTCGACTTCTCTATCACATAGGTGATTTCTTAATCAAGAGTATCCCGCATTACTCCGCTTGGATTCCCGAAGCTTAAGAATCATTAAAAACATAGTTTAACCTATCTTGTACGGGCATCATTATTTTTATCACAGGAATGAGCTGGAGGGCAACCCCCATAGTGATTCTACTTGGTCTATACAGTTTAGTTATCCAATTAAACCTAAATCTTGGGATCTCCAGTCAACTAGGTTGGGTTTCCACTGTTTTGACCTATTATATCATGGGCTTAAGTCTCATTCCTCTTGATGATTTCTCAACTAGATCTCTATTCAACCATTTGGTTAACGGATCTACAATATTTTCTTTTAACTTTAGATAATCAATTTTTATGATTCCAGTTGAGATTCATTGTCTAACGGTATTGTGTTGACGACGAATGTATCTTGACTTACCGTTATACATGACATTCTGTGCCCTACCAATAGCAGATTGACTATCACTATGCATGTAAATTGCAGGCACAAGTTTCGGCCATTCTGGAATATCTTCTAAGAATTGTCGTAACCATTCAGCCTCTACACCGCTTTTATCTAAAACTACAAACTCAGATTCCATCGTGGATCTAGTTATTACTGTCTGCTTAAAAGATTTCCATGATACTGCTGCACCTCCCAAAGTGAACACATATCCATTGGTGGCCTTAGAATCCTGTATATCAGATATCCAGCTCGCATCTGAATATCCTTCTAGAACAGCAGGAAATCTAATATAATGCAACCCATAGTCACGAGTATATCGTAAGTACCTGAGTACTCTAACAGTTGCTTTCCAGTGGTCGGCCCCTGGATTACTCGTGAGCCTGCTCGAAACAACTTACAGCAAAAGCAATGTCTAGTCTTGTACAACTCATTAAGTACATTAGACTCCCTATCACTCTAGCATACTCCACTTAAGATATACATTCTCCTCTATTCTTGGACAGATGTTGATTTAAATCAATTAGAGTTCTGGTCAAACCAGAATTATCTTTATTGAATTTATCAAGTATCTTGTCCATGGCTGACTCAATATAAGACCATTAGGTGACCTTATGATTTTAATTCCCAATATTACATCAGGCAGTCCCATGTCTTTCATGTCAAATCTTGAATTCAACATATCCTTGGTAGATTTGATCATTCGATCATTGCTACCTGTGATTAGCATGTCATCTACATATAGACAGAGTATAACATATCCGTCTTCTATATTCTTAACATAAACACACTTGTCACACTCATTAATTTTAAACCCATTTGTCATCATGACACTATCAAATTTCTCGTGCCATTGTTTTGGGACTTGCTTAAGTCCGTGCAAGGACTTCACTATTTTGCAAACTTTCTTTTCTTGTCCTGGAGCTACACAACCCTTGGGTTGTTCCATATAAATTTCTTCTTCAAGATCTCCATTAAAAAAGGTTGTCTTTACGTTTATCTGATGGACTTCAAGATTCCGCAGTGTGGCAATCGTCAAAATCATTCTTATAGCGGTTATTCTCGTCACGGGAGAATATGTGTCAAAGTAATCAAGGTCTTCTCATTGTCTATATCCTTTTATTACAAGTTTGGCCTTATACTTATCAATTGTTCCATCTGCCTTCATTTTCCGTTTGAAAATTCACTTAGAACCTAATGGTTTACTTCCTCGAGGAAGATCCACTAACTCCTAAGTATGATTTTGCAAGATTGAATCAATTTCACTCTTTATGGCTTCTTTCCATAAAGGACCCTCAGTGGAGCTTATTGCTTCTTTATAAGTTTGAGGTTCAGCCTCGAGCATATAGGTCAGAAAATCTGGTCCAAATGATTTTTCTGTCCTTGTCCTTTTGCCTCGTCTAAGCTCTTATTCCTTTTTTTTAGTTTCATAATTTTGCTCTTGATCCTGACTATTCTCTTCAATAGTCTTATACGTTCGTTTAGACGAACTTGGACCATCTTCCTTGGAATTACAAGGAAATACATGTTCGAAGAACGATGCGTTCCTAGATTCAATTATTGTGTTCTTGTCTATGTAAGGGTTTTTAGATTCATGCATAAGAAACCGATATGCATTATTGTTGTGTACATAACCAATGAAGATGCAATCAACCGTTTTAGGACCTATTCTCATCTTCTTTCGTCCGGGTACCAACACTTTAGCAAGACATCTCCATACTCTCAAGTATTTGTAGGAAGGCTTCCTTTCTTTCCATAATTTGTATGGGCTTTGATCCTCTTTCTTCCGGGGAACCTTATTTAAAATATAGTTAGCCGACAAAATGGCTTCCCCCCACATGTTCTGTGGCAAATCAGAACTTAACAACATTGCATTTATCATATCTTTTAAGGTACGATTTTTGCATTCAGCCACACCGTTTGATTGAGGAGAATAAGGTAGCATGACCTTATGAATAATACCATACTGTGCACAAAATTCACCAAATGGTTTCACATATTCACCACCACGGTCACTTCTTATTATCTTAATTTTCTTACCGAGTTGATTCTCAACTTCTTGCTTATAAAGAACAAATTTCTCTATAGCCTCATCTTTGCTTTTAAGCAAATATACATAGCAATATTTTGTACTATCATCGATGAAAGTGATAAAATATTTATTACCACCTCTTGTTCAAACAAACTTTTAGTCACAAACACCGCTATGAATTAATTCAAGTGGTTCAGTATTCTTTTCAATTGTTTGAAATGATGACCTTGTTTGTTTTGCCTGCACAAGTTTCACACTTATGTTTTGAACCAATTTCAAAAGTGGGTATGTGATCCAAGTTAATTAATCTACGCAATGTATCAAAATCAACATGTTATAGTCTACCATGCCATAAGTTAGAAGACTCAAGCATATAAGCGGAAGAATTTTTTTTCTTATTGATGGATTTGGGCTTAACAGCAATTACATTCATTTTCCACTTCCCATTTTTCACATAACCCTTCCCCACATACATTCCATATTTGGACAAAACTATTTTCTGGGCCTCAAAAACCATCTTGAAGCCATGCAAGCTCATTATTGTTACGGAAATAAGATTCTTGCGGATATCAAGCACATACAGCACGTTGTGCAGCTTCACTTCCTTCCCAGACGTCACCTTCAGGAATACAGTCCATTGACCTTTGATCTCAGAAATTACAGAATTGCCCAAAAATAGCTTCTCCCCAGTTTCCAAAGGAACTAGGTCAACAAATGCAGCTCTATCTGAACAGATATGGTGGGTGGCACCAGTATCAAGCCACCACTCCTTTGGGTTGGAGTCCATCATGTTGACTTCAGAAACTACAGCTAAAAGACTAATATCAGATACCTCTTGGGTGATAACGTCCATCACATTGGCCTCTTTCTTCTTGTTTCTTTGCAGCAGTCTATAATCAGCCGATTTATGACCCATTTTGTCACAATTGAAACACTTTCCTTAGAATTTATGTTTCTTAGATACTCCACCTGTAGGTCCTAGTTTGGACCCTGTCTTGTTGAACTTCTTGTTCTTCAAGTTTTGACCATGCTCCACCATATTAGCCTTAGCAAAATTGGCAACCACATTGTTGGAGAGTTTATTCTCCGAGCCCCTATTATCCTCTTCAATGCGAAGTCTCACAATGAGGTCTTCCACGTTCATTTCCTTTCTCTTGTGCTTCAAATAGTTTTTGAAGTCTTTCCACACAGGAGGTAGCTTTTCTATGATTGCCGCTACCTGAAAAGACTCACTAATAACCATTTCTTCAGCATGAATTCCGTGAATGATTAATTGAAACTCTTGAACTTGACTAATGACAGTCTTAGAAACCACCATCTTAAAGTTCATGAACTATCCCACCAAGAACTTTTTAGCTCCAGCATCTTCAGACTTGTACTTATGATCCAAAGACTCCCACAGTTCCTTAGCCGATCCCTTCATGCTATACACACTATAGAGTGAATCAAACAAGTCATTCAGAACATAATTCCGACATAAGAAATTAGAATGCTTCCAAGCATCAGAAGCATGCAATACTTGGGCATCTGTCTCATCCTCTCTAATTGTAGGAGGATCCTCTTTCAGGAATCTCGTAAGATTCAGAGTCGTCAGATAAAATAACATCTTTAGTTGCCACGTCTTAAAATTCAGTCCAGTGAATTTCTCCGGTTTCTCATTGTGATTAACAGGAACCAAAACTGCCAAAGGCTGCGTTGAAGATGAGGCTACCGAAGGTGATGACTCCGGGGTCACGGATGGATTTTCAGTTGGCACAATGTTCATGTTTCCGGTCATTTCTGGAAACAAGCCAAATAGTAGAACCAAACTAATTACTAAATAACTACTATAATACCAAGGCCAATTAAGAAAGTTATAAATACTTATAACTTATTCTTATATAAATACTTATAACTTATTAGTATAATAAATGTATGATACATATAAGAATATGGACTAACGGTTGTAAAGGAAAATGTTTATAAATAACTATAATATTATACATACATACATATACAACCATAAACCGGAGGAAAAAAACGTTATCATTCCAATTTTTTGTTCTTCAAGACTAAACATATATGTATGTAAAATAAATGCAAAAAAAAAAAAAAAAAAAACGTTAGTGATTTTATGGTTTCCAAACGATTGAACTAAACATATATATATATATATATATATAAGATGACCGCCAACTGCAACAAAAACAACGTTAGCAATTCCTTCGCGAATTCGAACAACCTGTCCGTCGTCTATGAAACGACTCCGTTTTAAGATATATAGAGCATAAACATGACGAAAAATTCAAATATAGAGCATAAACAACGAACAAGTGAAATTCAAATATAATATGACGAAAAATTGTTACAACCAAAATTCAACCTTAACTCGAAGGAAACAACACACAAAGAAAGTCATCGAGGCACGTGAGACACGCTTTCCTTAAAATAGATTCATCCTCTCCGGTAAGTGCACGAGGCTTCAACAGACGTCTGTCTCCCAAGATACAAAGACGAACAACCGTAGTCTAGCATGATCGAAAACCGCTCCCGGCGAACTTGAAACCAAAACCTTTCCTCTATTACCAAAACTCAAAAACCCGACCACTACAAGAAAACCGTTGGAACAAAGAAACAAGAGGAAGAAACCTTGTACTGTGTGCTTTTTGTGTGTCATTTCAAGCTTGTGGAATGATGTAAATTTAGTATCGTTGGAACAAAGCTTATGATTTCAAGGCTATTAATTTGGTAAATCACTAATGAAACAAACTTGACTAAAGCCTAGATAATATGATGAATTTTGAAATTATTTCTTTGAATAAGAATGAATTAGGAATTTTAACAGGCTGTAATAATGTTGAATAAGACAAGAAAAACAGTGGATTATTAAGTAAACCCACGGTTTACTGGCTGGAAACTGATTACAGTTTTTTTGTTCATTTTTTGCAGCTTGCTTAAAGGTAGAATTAGACTTTGAGTCGATATAGAAGATTTAGGCACTAATGTTAGAACATTTTTGCAATATAGAACAATTTTAAACGACGGTTTGGGAATTTTTTTTCAAAAACTGTCTAGTAGTTTTTTCAAAACAATTTCAGGGAAACAGGTCAAACTGACAACTGACCAAAAAAAAAAAGTTTTAAAACTTAAAAATCGAATGTTTTTCATGAAGAAAGTTTTGTCAAATTCTTGATGAATTTTAAGGTAAAAAAATTTTATATGAAATTCTCATATGAGGCGAATTTTACAAAATTACTCGTTTTGTTTTTAGAACTTTTAGAGACGTGGACTGTCGGACTGTTGTTCCGACATTGGATGCAAATTGTTTTCTTCCTTTGTATCACGTTCAAGATTACCAGGTGTCAAGTAAGATTTGAAAAATTCATCACAAAATGTTATAAACAAAGTTAAGGGACTGGGCCTCCAAGAAGCATGATTTAAAAGAAAATTATCTAAATAACCATTTTTTTTTTATCTATTAACCAATATGACATAAATTCTTCATTTTTAACAAACATAACACAATTTTTAATTAACTTTAATTTAATTTTATATCATTTTGTATCATGTTAGTATAATAATCAAAAGTACGCCATATAAAACATTTGAATATAACAGAGTAAATAGGAGGCTAAAAGTAAAATACAAACATAAACAAACGAATGCCTTCGGCAAATGTTTTATAAAAATAATCCAGATAACAAATACACCCAGTTAAGGAGGAAATTTTTAAATCATTTGGATTACTAATTTATGAAAAAAAATCTATAATAAACAGAGAGGGGAAATTTTGATCATTTGGATTACTAAATCATTATGATCCGTTGACAATTAAAAATAAATAATCATTTGATCCACTGATAATAAATAATCATTTTGATCTGTGTTAAGGGGAAAATTTTGATCCGTTGACAATAAAATAATAAATAATGAATCATTTGGATTACTAATAGATGAAAAAATCTATATAGAAAGGGAGAGGAAATAACAAATACACCCTGTTAAGGGGAAAATTTTGATCCGCTGACAATAAAAAAATAAATAATCGATTATTTGTATTACTAATTGATGGGAGAAAGAGCGATGATATCCGGGGGATGCGGGAGACAAACGAATTACCTTGGTTTTAATTGGCGGGCTTTTTTGGGTGGGTATAAGGGAAGTGATGTTTTTGGTACCCTTGATGAAATTCTTGGTTGAGAGATGCTCTTTTCTTTTATACTAGTGGTAGGCATGTACCACGTACGTGTTTATTTAATTAATTAAATTAAAAATTAATTATAAGGTATTATAAGAAAATAATTATTCAGAGAATATTGTGAAAAATTAATTTAGTAATAATAAATTGGAGAGGAGTTAGCAAATCGTGTTGAAAGTTAATTGGGTCGTATAATGAGAAAATAATAGTTGAGATGGTCAAGAAAATTATTTGAAGGATGCATTTACAAAAATTTTATTTTAGTATGGGCAAAAAATAATGAAAAGTAAATAAAAATGATGAAAGAAAGCCAACAGAGAAGAGATTGACATGTGGACGAAAGTCAACAATAATTTTAAAGGGTAAAATGAACAATATATACATATATGTGTGTGTATCAGTATTTTAACACAATTTGGATTAGTATTCAACTAAGGACTAAATATTATAAAAAAATAGTAGTTGATAGTCTGAGATTATCGTGAAAAAATAATAACAAATATGCATTTATTGGAGAGAATTTTTTGAATGGAGTAAAGTAGAAAAAAAATTAGCAATTTAAAAAAAAAAAGAAAAAAGAGAGAAAAATAAAAGGGAAAGAATGAAAGAGAATCAAAAAAGAAAAAAAAAAGTAGGCAATGACATTTGTCAAAAAGAAGAAAGAGCATTTAGTTCTTTTATATATGTTGTTGTTGTTATTATTATTATTATTATTATTATAAGAAAGAATTTTTTAAATGGAGTAGAGTAGAAAAAAAAAAAAGCAATTTAAAAAAAAAAGAAAGAAAGAGAGAAAAATAAACGGGAAAGAATGAAAGAGAATTAAAAAGGGAGGGGGGGGATGGTGTGTATCAAAAAGAAGAAGGGGCCTTGATTCTTTTATTTATTTAATCATAAAAAGAAGAAGGAGGATTTGACTCTTTTATATAAATTAAGAGATAATTTTTTGAATGGAGTAAAGTAAAAAAAAAAAAAAAGAAAAAAGAAAGAGAGAAAGAGAGAAAAAAATAAAATAAAAGGGAAGGAATGAAAGAGAATTAAAAAAAAAAAAAGAAGGGAGGTAATGATATGTGTCAAAAAGAAAGACAAGTTTTTGACTTTTTTATATATATTAAGATAAAATGTTAAGATAAGATCAATATTAAGATAATCTCCATCAGAAATTTTTTTTTTTTTTTTCTCATCTATCAACAAGAGAGATGCATAAGGGAAACTAACAAACTGTAAGAAAGAGAAAGGGAGGAGGTTTGGTGCGCTTGTTTTGGCGGGCCATCGATGAGGTTGGGTTTTGGTGTTTTTTTTTTTTTTTTTTGGTGAAGAAAAATCTAGAACAACTACATGAGAATAATTAATACTTGAGCAAAAAAAGAATAACAAATACTCGAGCAAAAAAAAAAAAGGGAATAATAAATAATGTGTTTGCTAAAAAATAGATGATTTGTTCCCTCAAAAAATAGATAATGTAAAAATGGAAACAAAAGAATTTAGAACAACTATTTCAAAAAACTATTTTTTTATTAAGAGAAAAATATCATAAATTTTCCAACTCACTAATGATAATATACCATATGAACTATGAAATGTATCTATTGTATCCCATGAACTTTAACGTGTGTATTAAGTTGCTTGTTCAGTTAGTTGTCGTTAGTTTTTCTTTTATCTTTAATGTCAAAATGCCCATGAACTTTGCATTTGTGTCAAAATGCTCTATGATTTTTAATATTTATGCCAAACTACCCATTGATCTTTAATATTTATATCAAATTATCCCACTTATATTATTTTAATTATCTAATATTGTAAATAATTATTAACTTTTTATAACAGGTAAATATATTTAATAATTTTTTTATAATAATAAAGTGATATGCATCTTTTTTTAACACACTTTTTTTTTATTTTAATTATTTTAATTCACGTTTATTTGAGTTATGAGTTTACTTATGTATAACCATAGTTGGTAGGACTCATATATGCAGGATTTGGATTTCAAATACAATGTTTACTTGCCTTACATAATTTGAAATCATAGTCATAATAGATTTCACTCATGTGTTTACTTAAACTCATAATGAAAATAAGTATAATAAATTTACTCTGATACTCACTCTTAGTTATATTTTTTAATTTAAAAACGATTGGTTTGCATATTTTGATACAGTATTATCAGTCATTATTACACTAAAAATGATAATATTAGGACAATAAAATAATAAACGTAAGTTGTTTAGTTATTTTTGTTTAAGAAAATCAGAATGAATGTAAATTTGAATTAAAATAACCAAAAAAAAGTGGGTAAAAAAAAGATACATTTTCTTTTAGGAAAAAAAATATTTTTTTTGTACCTATTCTAAAAATTTTAGGTAAATATACAATATTAGATAAATAAAATAAGATAGATGAAATAATTTGACACAAATATTAAAGATCAGGAAATACTTGGACAAAAATAATAAAGATTATGGAGCATTTTGATACAAATGCAGAGATAATATGGCATTTTGACATAAAAGCAAAGCTTATGGGGTATTTTGACATTAAAGATAACGGAAAAACTAATGGCAATTAACTAAGGGGATAATTTGACATACATATGAAAGTTCATGGGACACAATAAGTACATTTCATAGTTCAATTGATATATTGACACTAATGACAAAATTTATGGAGAATTTATGACATTTTTCCTTTAAATAACTTCAAAGAAAGATAATGCGAAGGATTTTCCTTTTTCTAACCAGTCATTCTCCAAGCAAGTTTCAAATTCTACATGAAATAAGGGGGGAAAAATCATACCTTCAAAACAAAAGTCTTCTCCGTGCAATAAGAAACTCAATTGACTTGTAGAAAATTAAAGGGAAAAGAGGCTAATCTAGAAAATCACAGATATTCTTGCACAGTTTCTATAATTACACACTGAAATAGTTTCAACGGAGGACGAAGGGGCACCAAAATGACCACGGCCAGGTACGGATTCAAGGGGTCAGTGGGGAAAAACATGCCCCCCTCAAGTTTTTTAAATTTTAAAAAGACCCCAATATTTCTCTCAGTAGTTCTAATGTGCCCCCATTGAAAAGTTTTTTTACAAAATTGTACCCAAACTTAATGTTTAAATTTAATTTTATGTTTTAATACCATAATTAGATTTATACTTTATATATTATCTTTTACGTTCTAGTATCATAATCAACATTGGATTTTTATTAACTCCCCTAGTGTTTTATATCTACATCCTTTTTTTGCTTTTTTTTTTTTTAATTTCTTTGTTTTTAAAACGTTGACTTTATAATAATCAACATAAATTTAAATAATAATAATAATAATCAACATCCATAATATTGATGCATACAATTTTTTATTTATTGGAAAGAGTATTCATCTTAAAAGGAAAAAAAAATAAAAGTGAAACTTAATTTTAGTTAAAAAAAAAAAAAGAAAGAAAATAATTTATGATACATTCTAGGCTAAAAACTCTCTCTCTCTTTTAATCAAAATTTTGACATTTGGGATGAAGTTTAAGAACAAATTTTGGAATGCTTCTAAAATATAAGCGATGTACCTAAAAATTATAATATGTTAAACAATATTAAATAAAAATTATTAAACACTTTATTCATATAAGGTCATCGTGTTTTAGACATAAATAATTGTATCCTCTAAAGTGTTTCCACTAAGAAAAACATATAAGTCTTTTTTTTTTTTAAATATAAAAATTAAATTTTCTTATGTGTCTCCATTGAGAAAAATTTATAAATTTGTCACTAATCACAGTCATGATTGGCCGGCCATAGTGGCCGTTCAATTTCTATATAATTTAGAACCTTCTATTTACCGTTATTATTATTATTATTATTATTTTTTTTTTTGCCTGTGACCAAAGAAATTAAAGAGAAGGAGCAGGGGAATAAGAGATCATCCTTTAAAGGACTTTCTGGCACGCTTGCTCTTGGCACGCTTGTTTTGGCAGTCACTTGAACACTGCTAGTTTTGTCAGGTTTGATGATGATTTTTTGTTTTTTTATTTTTTTTTAATGTGGAAAGGCGTGGATTTGGGGAGTTACTACTAGTACTACTAAATACTGATTATTATTATTGTTATTCATGTCATGTATCTATACATTGATGTAAAAAATCCCTTGAGAAACTTTATGTGTCATTTGTCTTGTATCATGATTTTGTGGGTGATGACTAATCAAATGGGCCCACTAAATTAAAATTGGCTTTTATCCTACTTGGGGAAGGGTCCCAATTGACTTGTCAAGATAAATAGATAATGGAGAAATAGCAAAATAAAATAAAATAAAAATAAAAAACACCCCGACTTTTTACCTAAGGTAGTCCAAAGTGTACCCTAACCCAACTTCTTACCTAAGGTAGTCCAAAAGTATCCCCTTACGACCAATGCTCAAAGGCCTTTTTTTTTTTTTTTGTTCCTCATAGTCTTTATGCTATGTTTGGTGAGATGGATAGAAAAAAGAATGAGAGTATCAGACTTTATTCCCATCCACATTCCTACTCCCAAACTTTGTCCTCTCATTCCTATCACGTCCGGAATCAAGCTCCACATGGCTTCATCCCTATGGGAAATATTGTTATCTCTAGCCCTTATCCCACTCTTGACTCCAGGAACAATAATAGCTCCTACATTATCTGGCCCATTCCCATTTAAGGGCTAGTTTGGGATAATTGTGCTTTTGACAAAATCTCTAGTTTTCCTTCTAGCAAAAGAAGTAGAAGTTAAAAGCAAAAGTTATAAATCATATCTTTTCCAAATAATTATTAAAATGCATTAATGTTTGTGTAAATGACTTTTGAACACTCATACCGAATATAATATTTGCATCATAGTTTATATAAAGAACTTTTGAAGTCTCCAAAAGTATTACCAACTAGCCCTAAGTCTCCAATATCCACGACTAAAAATCACGTCACTTAGCATGCGTTTGGTGTTAAGGTTTAGAATGTCGAATTTGGATTTGAATTTATTGTGTGTTTATTGAGGCATTTGAATTGCAAAAGTTAAAAAGTGTAAAAACTTAAAATGTGTTCAGAAAAAAAATATCAATATGAAATTTGTTTCGTTCTTTTTGAAATTATTTGCAATTTGTAAAAAAACAAAAACAAAAAAAATCATCTCATTTGGACTTATTTATGCAAAGTTATGGACTTGAAGTTTGAGTTATAAAACTATGTCAGTGAAGCTGAGGGAAAAAAAACAAAAATTGAGTTGTAATTGTAGGGTTTAAACCCTGACACTAAACATGACCTAATTTTGTACACTTGCTTTTCACTCAAGATAATCTAATAGAACAACTTCTCTTGGCAAAAGGGATAGTACTTTTTCTCCGGATTGAAGAAAATTAGTTGGGTTCACCACAGACAAAAAGTAAAAGCAAAAATAAAAATGAAAATCAAAACGTGCAAAGTATTCACATAAAACAAAGGGAAAAAGATGGGGGAATGGTTGTGGTAGAGTCCTTTTTATATACTCTATAAATAAAGCTCATTTTTAAACCATTAAGATGTAATCAAACCGTTGAAATGTTGTTTGTGTATAATAATTATAATACACCTTATCTCATATTAGTATAGATTAATAAATTTAAAAAAATATTTAAAAAAAAAAGACGAACCCCTTTCCCAGACACCGTTGACTTCCCCGTTGATGCCGGCGACGGACCCCCTCCCCCTGACCCAGATCTGCCCCCCCTCCCCCCTTCCCCCATGTTGGCCCTCCCCCCC
>JAFMPE010032994.1:11799-27263 GCA_024759925.1 Ficus religiosa | reverse complement strand
ATGATGCATTTGTTGACAAAGACATTCCAACAAAGGCATGGATTCAGCTGCCTTCCAGTCCCTCTCATGAAACCATTTGTAAATTGCCTAGAAGGCAAGGCTAAAGCGTAGGGGAAGTTCAATGAAATGACATGCGATCACCTCAAGGATGTCAGGAACGATGAAGTTAAGAACTAGGATCCAAGACCCCGGGAGCATTGGAAGAATGGGAGAAACCGGGGGAACCTTCAGGTGCCGCTCAATGACTTCCTCAATGCCTTGGCATCAAGAAATCGACCGATCACCCTCGACGGTGATGAGTTCCTCGCGTCTACACTTAAACCCGATGTTCGGAGGGTTTAGGCTTAACCCCTGGACTGGTGTCCCCTCTCGCATCTCTCCTCGGCGTTGGGAAGATGCGGTACCCTTCTTCTTTTTCTTCTCTTCCCCTTCTTCTCCTCTCCAGGAAGTTTGAAAATCATGGCTACGAAAATCAAATAAAAGGTTTAAAAAAAAGAAAAAAGAGAAAGAACGGCAAGTCGACGGAGAAGACAAATCAGAGTAACTATTCACCATTGCTGGGAAGGATGATCGGTTTATTCGGACAGGGTAGAGTTACAAGAAGTCAGCACTCCCACAAATTCTCAGTGGTGATGAGGGAGTTCCTATGTCTTTCCTCTAGTGGCAACGCAAAAATCGTGTTGATCCGACAAAGCGAATCAAAGTCAAGAACTGGCCTTGGGGGTGAGGGAACTGTATGACAAAATAATAGGTTAGGGATGAGCCTAAAGTTAGGGAAATTCATACGGATAATTAGTGGACAAGTCCATCCATACCCAAAGGCCTAAACTTAGACCAGACGCTGACTGGTTCAAGTCTGTCAGCTGGATGAACTTGATATCTCCCGCCAAGGAAAAACATAGTCTTCTACTCATGTGAAGACTTAAGAATCCCCTTAATGAGGGTGGTGGCCTTTTTGGTCTTATGTTTGGAATAAACCCTCAGGTAATGCCACCCTTCAAATTGAGGGGACTTGCACAATGAGTAAATGTAGAGGAATTCATCCATTGTTAAATCCCTTTGAAAATGTCTACGCCATAGAATCCATATCCCCGAAAAAACTATCCAAAAGTTGGGGACTAATTGAGCAGGAGAAAAGTTGTGAAGATGACAAAATCTCTTCACGAAAGGGTGGAAAGAGATTGTCTGACCTTATGATAAACATCACGTATAGACTGTAATATGCCCCGGTAGAGGGTTATTCGTGGTGAACATAGGTTAGGGAAGAATACAATGGAATTTGTCACTGTTGATCTTAGCTTCGATGAAAGCTTTCTCCATAGCCTTCTTATATATCTTCAAAGGAAATAAATCCCACATACCCCTACCTCCCAATCCATGGTCACTCAAAACGGAAGCATAATTCACTGTTGTGAATATATATGATGTAGGACCTCTGAAACGGTCTCTTCGCTATCTCCATATTCCCCGCCGCTAACTTTTCCTCCTTATGGGTAATTGTTGATATCCTGGAGGACAGGATCGTCTTCAAGTACTATGAGCTCGCCAGCCAACTCCGCCCTCTCTTCTACATTGGAATGGACTATAAACTCGGTGACCTCTCGACGTCTAGAATTTGAAGACATTTTCATCTAAAATGAAGAAAATTCCAAAGTTAAAAACGTAAGCCAAGAGGCCACCCCCTGGAGCTATTATGATTGGATGTACGTCAAGGACTAATTTAACCCCAACATAACTATTCAAAAGGTCAAAGACCTATAAATAAAATAAAATAAATCCAATACGATGAGAGAAATTTATCCTTCACCGTATACTTAAGAGTTCAATTCCATTCTACTACTAAATATTTAGAAGATTAAGAGACACACAACAAGGAGGTATAAGTCTACATATTGTTTATATTACACTTGTGCTTCCAACTTATTTTTGCAGGGCATAGATACTAGCCAAACTAAACAATAAAATGGATTTGAAACCCAGAAAAGAAGCAAGAAACTAGGTAAACACAAAACTCAGGAACATCAAAAAACGAGTAATAAAAACCAAAACATAAGCAGAAAAGGGTCTAACACCCAAAACAAAACATTACAAAGCCAAGGATAAACATAAAAAAGAGAGAAACTAAAGATCAAAATTTACTTGATTTACAACTCCGATGAGGATGAAATTGGGAAGTTCTCAAAATGCTCAGAAATGGCATAAAAGAGAGAAAGAGAAGTGAGAGAGGCTTTGGGCACCGTCTCAGTGGGTTTTTTCAAATTTTTTTCAAAAAACACAGGGGTTTTGGCCTTATTTATAAAGCTCAACGGTGCTACCCCTGACCATTGGATGCGAGCCAAAACAATCCAATGGTGAAAGGGAACAGTCGCAATCCGAGGGCCTAAAATTCTAGAGGCAAAATGGAAATCCCATCTAACGCTAGAAATCCAAGTTGAATGGAGTGATGTGATGGCTAAAGTGGACGACATAATGGTTGGCATAAATTTTTATTTGAGTGCTCGAGATATCGATTCTCTTCCCATTCATTATGATTGTTTAGAAGGCAAGCCTCATTCAACTCAACCATCATGACTATTCAGAACGTTTCATTGCCCTTAAGTCAGTCAGCCAAACTTTGGCACATCATTGTCTCAACGTCAAGCACGTGACTCATGCATAAAATTAAGCTTGAACAGTCTCTATGGAAGGAATACCAGTGGTAGAGAACATTTCAAGCTGTGGGGCAATTGTTGCACCACCGTCGAGATATAGCGTAATCTCGATGTTGACCAATAAAAGAAATAGGAAGATCTTTAATTAGGCATCTGCAAGGAACCAGCCTTTGGGCATTATTTACCTACGCTAAATAGTTAGAGTGCCTCGATGATGATGTCACACTATGCCAACTGGAAATAATAAATGTATCGACATAAATTCGAAGATAATTTCAGGAGTCTAACTGCTCCTCCATTACTCTGAAACATTCGGGAAGATAGCCCCCAAATGAAAATTGGGGCATCCAAATGTGGGTAATGTAAGTGACACGTGGTGTAGAGAGGTTAAACAGTTATAATGATTGGAAAGAGTAACCACCTTAGAGAGGCGAGAAGGGATAATTATGTATGAAACGTCCCATTAGAGGACAAGAACTCTTAGAAATGAGAAGAAACTTGTACATTTCCAAACATAGTGAAAAACACCCCGGGACACAGAGGGGACGTAGTCTCCATTGAGACGAACCTCTATAAATCTCTCTGTGTTTATCATTTTCTTGCATTGATTCATGGGAGAGATAATTCTGAGTGCAACCTTGTGAGGACGATTTAGGTTAGCAGATTTTCACTGTCAACATTCATATTAAACATTAATAGTACTTGATGAAAAACTATTCGCAATATTACAAATCAATATGTTTCTAATAAACCCACATAAAAGAACAACTTACCAACTCTAATTATAACTTGATATCAATTCATGTGTCATGTTTTCATTGATAGATGCAGTCAATTAATATACAAATGTTTTAAATACTTACTAATAAAAGAATGACAACTCATATGCCATATAAATTGGTACTCAAAAATTCGGATTAGAATTGATGTTCCTAGCCATTTTCTAGATTTATAAATAATGCTAGGGAACCGCTAACTATCTATTATCATGCACCAGTAGAAAATGAATCCCACCTTATATAGCTCATCTTTTGTTTGTTATGATGTTCAACGTCAATTGTGCTCCCCAATCATTTTTTTATAATTTTATTTACGAGATTTCATGTCATTAAGTAATAACTTATGTACAAATCATATGTTAATCTCTTTTAAAGATTAAAATTGTAATTAATGGGGTAAATTGTTATAGATTTAAGTTCAGAGTGTAAATTATCAAAATTAAAAATTTGGGGTATAAATTACAACTGTAATATAAATTCTTCAGATTGGTATATATTTCATTACGAGTTCACAACCTACAAATATAATATAATTCCTTATTTTTTCAGAGGACTTTTCTCTATGTTATATCCCATTAAGATTAGTGTTGTGAAGTCAAATCCCATTAATGATATTCAACATTTTACGTATATATTTTTATTATTTGATGGTTTTCGAAATTTGAATTCACCTATTAATATTTTAATCGCAGCATGTGATTAATTTGTTCTTGGTCCTTTTTTTTTTTTTTTAATAGTTATTCTTGTTCTTGTTGAAATGTCCTTTATAGATTCTTGAATCAAAGACTAGCAAATTCAAGATATAGGGTTTCGTCATTTTGGGGTTCTCAATTAATTCTTTGGATTTTTTCGCTTGTCCTTTTTCCTTTCTTTTGAAGTTGAAGAATATATGATCAGCATCTTTTATTAGATTTTTTAATTTTGATTTTAATTTTTTTTTGGCTGTCACGACATTTGCGTATCTTATTTTCATATTTTAATATTCTCTCACTTGGTATGTCACACTAGTGAACGATAGTCAATATTTATGAAGGAATCGTGATTTTTGTTGTGTGTTAGGTATATGAGAAATTTTAGGCATAAAACTATTTTAGATATAATGCAAACTATATTTTAATTTAAGATATATAGCATCATATAGCTATTTTGCAATTAATGATATATAGCATCATAAAACTATTTTAGATGTATAATTTTCCTCCCGAAGACATTAAATCACGTCTATAAGTAAAACTCAGCTGATCTAAACGTGTTCAATTACTCTCTAATTTTCTACACAAATTGATAGGATTAGGACCGCTGACGTAACAGCTTAAAAGTTTAGGGAATTGAGATGTGTGAAATCAAAAGTTGGAGACCAGCATGAGACACGGTGTATAATCTATGAGTAATTATAAAGTTAACCCAAAACTTTTTTATGAAGGAAGAAGTGCTAAAAAAAACAAAAACAAAAACAAAACAAAAACAAAAACAAACAAACAAACATACAAGCCTAATGTCATGAAGGAATTAAAATAGGCTAAAAAAAATCATACAAAGCAATTTGCCTCATACAAATGTTGACCGATTTAGTCAAGTCAGTTTTTATTGGTTGACTCAATAAAACGTCGCTCTAATCGATCTTGTCACAATTAAGATTAGCAATTTAAGTTTCAATTTATTTATCTATGCCTTACTTTGGGAATTTACGTCGCTAATGAAATTTGTTTTAAATTATTTAAAATTTATCTTGTGAAAATTATGTTTTTTAAAAAATCAACTTATCTATTTTTCATATAATTTTCAAACAAAAATTAAAAAAAAAAAATCAATTTAGTTTCTGCTAATCATGTCAGCTATGTTTGGGTTAGTTTTGTATTTTTCATGTTATTGTGTAACCCAAATTTCCTCCCTCTTACATAACTCTAGTTATTGAGGTAATGAAATGCAAAAATAGAAAGAGAACTAATTGGAGAAAATTTATGGCCAAATGATCAGCAGTAGTAAAGCTAACCTAGTACTGTTTCGGTGGGGCATACATGAAAGGATAAATAATTTCAGAGGACCATTATAAAGACAATCAATTTTTAGTGAGACAAACAGAGAAAAAAGTATAGTTTTTAAAGCTAAGAGAAGGGGGGGGGGGGTGGTGGGGTGTTGCTGGCTTGAGTGTGCTTGTGTTTGTTTGTGTGTGCGTGTGTGTGGTTTTTTTTTTTTTTTTTTTTCTTTACAATTCGACTTGGCATAAACACTAGCGGTTTGGTATATAAGATGGAGTCTATGTTGCAATTTCCTAAATAGACATTAAAAAAAGAGAAAGAAAACTTAGAACAACCAGATATGAGAGGCGTCTTTGTGTTCACTTTTATCTCAAGTATAATCTTTCTCGTCACTACGTCTATGAATCTCCCGAGCTCGCCACATTTCGTTTTTGATCATCCTCCTAATTCATCTCTCATTAATCGATGCTCCAAAGATGATGATGTTTGTGGCATCTCAATTGATCAAAGATTTAGAAGGATACAATGCAAAAAGTGGGCAAGTGAAGCATGCAAAGAAAAGTTAATAAACTACAGAGAACATGAACACTATTCTAAAATTTTTGGGAGTTGCATGGTTGAAAAATTTCGTGAATGCATGGCAAAGGAAGGAGCCCCTACTATCAACGCTCCAAAGCTTGGTCAAGGAATAAATGTAATAATCTTCTCTCTGAGCTCATGCCTTCATTTTCACAGTTTTCTTTCCTTTTTTTTTTTTTTTTTTTTCCATAACTAGTTTGACTCATTTCCATAAGATTATTATTTGTGTGACATTTTTGTTTTCTGTTTTGTTGTTTTTGTTTCCTATGACTCTTATTTATTAAAAAAAAAAAATGAAAACTCTCTGAAATTTCAAACATAAGAGCTCCTATCTAAATTATTCATCTCCCACCTATTAGGCTAACCCAAACGGGATTTGTTTGTTAATGTTGTTTATTTGTTTATGTTGTTAATTTCATTAATTTTACTAACATGCTACAAGTCACAGTGGGAAAACAAAAAAAACAAAAAAACAAAAAACAAAAAACAAAACAAAATACTAGAACATACTCTGGTAAAGAAAGGGGGTATGTATTAGGCACATGAGCTTTGTTTTTCTTTTGAGTACCCTAGCCAGGCACATGGACTATGTAATCTTTTCTCTTAAAATTCGTAACAAATTTTTATATTAAAAAATAGGTAAAGCTTTATTAAATTAATAGTAATATTCTTTATTAGAATATGTCAAATATATACCCACCTTTTAATTTTCATAATTTTTAGGGAAGTTTAATTTTAACTGTTAGCTAGTGGAAAAAGTATTATAATTGATTATAACATGTGAAAAAGTATTATATGTCAACTAAGGGTATCTTTTCTCTCCTCCCCTTTTTCTCTCAAATTTCTCATACACTAGGATTTCCCTTTGTGTGGGACTTCTACTGCCGTCGCCGCCATAGCTGGCGAAAGTAATCAGCGGTTCGGTGTTTTCGACGGGAATGGGGTCGGAGGGTTCTAGTTGGGAGTTTTTCAACCAGATCTAACCCGGCAAGTTTTATGGCGATTTGGGATCCAGCGAGGCCTTCGTAATCCAATGGATGATGCGGTAATCTCTTACCTCCAATCGAGTCGATTGATTTCCTCTGAGTTGTGTTATGCGGCGGAGTAGTTGTTTCACATGGGACAAGAATTTAACTGTCGATGTTATTTTATATCCATGCTTATTTTTGTGTTTTAGTTTTAATTTTGTAATAAATGAGGTAGTTCCCCCACCTCCATTTGTTTGTGTGTATGTGTGTGTTCTGCTTAAGTTATTCTCTAGTAGTATATATCTATGAGTTCCGTTAATATTATAGTTATGTAGAAGTTGTTGCAGTCTCAGTGCTACGAGTGACTGTCTCTCGATCGATCGGTATATTGTATTAATTATAGATTTTTTTTAAAAGATCTTTGTACATGCTCGATTATAGGATTGTCGTGGAATTTAAGGAATTTTCCCGTTATCGGGTCTCGGCTTATGTCCTCCTTATTGAGTTTCATCAGATTTTACTATAAGAATCGGTCTTAGTTGATGGTTATGTCTCTTGTATCACAGGGTTGTTTTATCTTTGGTATTAGTGTTTGTATCCAATTTTAATTTGAATGATAATTTCCCTTCAAAAAAAAAACACGTGCAAAAAAAACATAAGATTTTAAAAAATAAAACTTTAGGCCCATTTGAGAATAATTATTTTCATGTGATAATTTCAAGTGCATATTAAGTTGATTTTGATAAAATAATATTTTTAGAGTTGTGTATACCAATATGGACGCCTGGCATAATTCATAGAAAGATAGCCTTAATAGATTGATATTTCAGCATAAGCGGTGTTTCTATGACCTAAAATTTAACAAGCTCGCAACTAAAATAGCTTAAGCTCTAAGGCACTCATTGCCATGGTTGAACGAGCAAGCATGGTCTTTAAAGCTTCTTAAACTTTCAGTTGCTTAGATATGGTTTGTATAGTATCATAACAAGCTATACATATTCTGAAAAGTATATCGTCCTCACTTTCCATGGATAACACAAACACTGAAACACCTGCTTCCTCATCAAACACTTCTATACAGCCTACTCCAACCCCTTTTACTTTAACCTCTTCTACTTCCCTTCGAAAATCCTCTACCTCTAAGTTAGATTATCTTTATGAGGTAAACTATGTCTCTGATGAGCAAAAAGTCACCTCTAAAGATCTTCCACTTATAAATCCTTATCATGCTTTTTCTAAACTTGTTAATCCCCTCACTAGATCTTTCCGACAACTCATCAAACATACCCCTAGAACCGTGAAAGAATACATCTAGTCCACTAAATTCAACCAATGTAATCTTCCAGCCACCACCCAAGACATCTTGTGTCTCTAGAGATCCCTCTAGAATATCCAACTCAATGGCAAATACAAGGATTCACTCATCTTCACTTTGGCGCTATCCGACTAGCCCTTACCTTTCATGGAAGGAAAAGACTTCCAGTTTGTGCTCGACTTGCACTACTGGATTCACGACACAGAAGATATAGGGATGCAGTTATGGCAATTGTGGAGACTACCCTAAATGCAGGGACAGTCATTACAACAATCTTCCATAACTTCTACATGTCTCTCTAAGATTATCGTCTCCCAAACGCCCTCAAAGTTCAACTGCAGATCACAGGAATAGATATGGACCCGAGCTCCATTTCTACAACTCTCCACTACCAGATGGTGTATAGAGTCCAGAATCATGCCCTGGATCTTTCTCTTCCAGGCACCACAGAAGCCTTGATGATTACTGCAGACTCTCAGAATGCTCCGATGTGCACCCAGATCCCCAAGAAATCCGCACTGAAGAATTGAAGAAACTTCTTCCAGATTCATGGGTGACCAACTACGAGAAGCTTAATCAATCCCATGTTGCAGTCTAGTCTTCTAATGTAACGTTTACTACCTTGAAGGATGGATCAACCTTGATCGCCTTCAAGAAACCCAAAGAATCTCCTAGTAGTATCTTCCCTACTCAGTGTATGATGACTCCAATCATCTCTAAGTAGACAGAAATCCTTTCCTTCAAGTGTGACAACACACCCCATTATGCTCACAAATCCCGGACAGGTCATTGTTATTAGGATGTGTGTTTCTGCCTAGACTGCATAAAGGATTCCCAGCGGGATGACTCTCAAGTTCACCATAAGAAGATCAGCTCAGGCCGACGGCTCAAACAACAACTATAAGATGGTCACAAGAATATCGGTACTCTTGGACAACCCTCAGGAAAATTTGACTATATAGTCAAATATACCCACCTCCGAGAACCACCTAACCAATAATTCCCACTGGATGGGATGATGACCAGGATGACCATCCAAGAAGGCCTCCCTTTTGGGAAAAGTATCTAAAAGGTTATGGTAGAATGAGGAGGAAGAGGAGGCCATATGTATATGTGTGATCATGAAAAAAAGTGGGATGGGGCTGTGGATGTGCCTAGCAATGAGATTTAAAGCTGGCTTAGACAGAAAGCCAGTGTTGATACTGTTTTTTCCTTTAATATGAGTAATATCAAAGGAATACTGTGAAAACCATGCAGTTAATCTCAATAACTGGGCATTCACCGCTTTGTTTGGTTTGAATCTGAGTATTCCTTTTGAGACGGCAAAATCAGTTTCTACTAGGAAGTGATGTCCAATCAAGTGGAATTCGAAATTCAAGATAACTTGCTTAATGACTAAGAGTTCCTTGAATGTTGAATGATGGTAAAGCTGAGAATCTTTGAAAGTACCACTTTTGTATCCATATATCTGTCTTTTTTCTTTTCCATCTTCTTCATAAAAGGACTGCTCCCCAATGTCCGTGGCTTGCGTCCATCTGGAGAATTCTTTTACCTGTGGAAGGAATCTTCAACGGTGGCAAATTCTGCAGTTGTCTTTTTAGATGTTGAACCGCATTGGTATGTGTTGAAGACCAGACAGGTGGCTTCTTTTTCAGCATTTGTTCCAGGGGGGCTATATATTGAGAAAGTCGTGGAACAAAATCTTAGAGATAATTGACTATACTGAGAAATTGCTGGACCTAGACCTTTGTTAACTAATCTGGGAATTTCATCAATTCATAGGCTCTATGGGGTTGGGCCTTATAATATCCATTATTTAATTTCATTCCCAAAAAATCAATTTTGGATTGGCCAAGTAACATCTTCTTTTATGATAGCATCACATCATGTTGTCTGGAAAGAGCTTCAAATTGGGCCAAGAGGGCTAGATAGGCTTCTTGTGATGGGGAAAAGAGGAGGATGTCGTCAATGTAAAGAAAAGCTTGGTTTAGAATTGAACCATAAATACGGGTCATAGCTTTCTGAAAAAGAGAATGGGCTGTTTTAAGGCCAAATGGCATAACAGTCCATTGGAAATGGTGATTGGATATACAAAAAACTGTTTTGGGCCGATCATGGGGTTTGATTCCCAATTGCCAAAATTCTGCTTTCAAGTCAAACTTTGAAAATACTTTTGCATTGGAGAGACTTGAAAACAAGGTATGCCTATTGGGTAGAGAGAATCTATCATCGGCAAGGAAATGGTTGTGAGGTTGATAGTTGATTACCAACCTTTGCTTATCCCGTATATATTCAGATCTCTTATTCACATATAATGCATGACATGCCCATGGTGAATTTGTTGACTCGATCAGTCTTTATTGCTGAAGTTCTGCACACTCATCAGTTGTCATCTGCTGGTGCTTTAGGGTCATTCCTGGGTGGCTTGCCTTCATTGAATTAACATCTTCATTCTGTTTGAAGGGAAGAAAAATGAAGAACACTTCATTCTTCCATAAAGGCATACTACACTTTTGTAGGAATTCGAAGTATGCGTTGGCACAAGAGTGTCGCACTAACTTTTCATTAATCTCCTGATAAAGATCCAGGTAGACTTGGAAGTAGTTTGGAACAGATTCCCATGCAGTAAAATAATGCTTATAGGTCAGACCATGAGGAAGGATTTTCAATTCTAGTTTCTTCATGTACAAATCAAAACCTATAATTAAATCTTTTCTAGGTAATTTGGATCCAATAATCCGATGGATTATTGAACATCCTGGAAAAAATTGTAATTTAATAAGCTTACTGAGTGGTTCTGTATAGAAGACTTCTCCATTTGCAGCGTGGAAGAACTGCTTCTTCTTCTTCCAATGTGCTTAAGGAAAGATGTCCGGGTTCATGATAGAATAAGAAGCACATATGTCAAAGAAAACTGCAACGTTGATAGGGTTGGCGTATTTGGAGGGGATAACCTTCATCATGATGATTGGGACTTTCTGGGCCTATTGACAGCATTCATTTGCAAAACTTCTCCCGGATTTGGTTCAAAGTCTGAATCCGATTAGCTGGTATCAATATCAAAGTCTGAAAGTTGGAGTGCACAAAAAGTTTGGTCATTGATTTTTTTCATCAACAGAGAATATGGTTTCCACCTCATTATCAGATAATGAAATTCCAGTGATTTCCCTTATATGAGCAATCATCTTCTGTGACTTGGATATGGGACAATTCTTTATGACGTGGTTTTTACTGCCACAGATGAAGCATCTCATGGATTTTTTTCTTTCCAAAGTTTCTTCTCTTACGGAAAAACTTCCATGAACTTTTCTTCTTAAAAAAGAACTTGCTTCTTCTAAAACTTTTCTTTTTTTCTGAACTTTTAGATTTGTGATGTAGCTTGGTTGAACATGAAACACATGTACATCATGGAGTAGGATTTGAAGGACACTTGGTGTAAAGTTCCTTATTGATGTAGGCCTTATCCAGATTCTTCGTCTATTTCATATATTCTTGGAGAAATTTCTTCTGAGAGTACATCTTTTTTAGCGCTCTAAAAACAAGCTGGCATAATTCTCCAAATATAGCATCTATAAAGGTCTTGTTGGTAGCAAAGAGTAGTCTGAATGTTTCTTCTCCCAATGGATCTGGGATAAAAGACAGGAATGCTTGTTTGAGGTTGGGATCATTTAATCATCCAATAAGGTAGAAGCGGCGTGACATCTTTTGAAAATGAACTTCTAGATCCTTTTTATTCATTGAGCAACACTGCATCTTGAAGAATTCTAAACGACCTTGTTCAGTGATCTGAGCTTCTTGTCCACAGAACTCTATGTACAGGTGGTCAAAAGCTCTTTCAACTGATTCTATCTGGGGGAACATAAGCTGCATGTATTCTCCTAAACTCATCCACCAATCCTGTAAAATTCCTACGAATCTTGAAACAAATTGGAGCAGGATCTAGCTAGATTGAGTATTAGGCTTTTGAACCTCAAGAATAAGCCAAACTTTAAACTCTTGAAATCTATTTCTCCATTTAGAAGGAGGGATATCATCGAGAGTAAAAGTTTGGACTTTTCCATTAGGGGCTATTGATGTGGACATTGTAGGCTAAGGTTGATCGACCGTTTCATCTTGTCCTTCTACTGGTTCTGTTACTGTAGGTTCTTATTGAGTAGAGGGCTCCAGGGCCATCAGATGAGGCTGAAGAGGAGTTGGTTCTTCTGTTTCAGAAACATCAGAAGACCTATATTCTTCTTCAGGGATACTTTCTTCATCTGAAGAGGTATCAAGTTATTGGAGCTGAACTTATGGCCGCTGCTCTTTACAATGGTCTTGAATCATCTTAGTGAGAGGGTTCTGAGAGGATTCCTTATGCACCATCATTTGGGAAGAAGTTGGTGGTTTGTCTGGTTGAGACTCTGCTTCTTGGACCTTTTGTTTTCCCTTTTGTTTTCTAAGAAAATCATCCTGCTAAAGAAGTTTTTTGAATCGCAGAACATGATTTTCTTTGTGAGGGACCACTGGTAGTGGTTGTTCTTCCTTAGGAATGGTGGCAAATCGTCATGGTACTGTGTTTGGCAATGAAAATTCTGTATGAGCTTGTGTCTGGAGAGCAGTTAATTGTGTCTTCAGAGATTTCATTTCTACTTATTTCTCTACAAATAATCTGTTTGAGAAAGAACTAGTGCTTGCAAGTCTCATGAGCTCCAGGTGGGTTTTCTGTATCTGTGATTCAAGTCTTTTTAGGAGAGTCTATGATTTCATCATTCTAATATTA
Organism: Ficus religiosa; assembly: GCA_024759925.1. Taxonomy (NCBI): domain Eukaryota; kingdom Viridiplantae; phylum Streptophyta; class Magnoliopsida; order Rosales; family Moraceae; genus Ficus; species Ficus religiosa. The sequence continues at coordinate 14,233 of JAFMPE010032994.1, read as the reverse complement.
GAATGATCAATCTTAGATTCTACTCGGGAAATCTTGTAGTCAATCTTTTGAAGGACCTTATTCTGAGCAATAAGGTTCTTTGATTGCCAATTCAGAACTGCTTCTGCAGGGTGACCTTTTTGGTTGTACCATCAGGTTCAACAGCCTTTAAGTTATACACCTTTGGCTGTCGTGTTTCCATTACATCAACGGTGGTTGCTAATTGGAGTAGAGGAAAGTCTTCGTCATAAGAGACTGAAGACATCATGTGAACCTGAGGAAGAGCCATTAGTGTTGCCAGATTGCAGGAAGCTAAAAAAAGTTGTCCCTGTTTTTCCAAGTAAATCTTGGCCTATTTATAACAGGTAAAACCAGAGGAGCTGTTGGTCGGGATTTTGGGGATGAGGGAGGCCTTCTTAGATGGTCATCCTGGTCATCATCCCATCCAATGGGAATTATTGATTCAGTGGTTCGCGGAGGTGGGGTATATTTGACTATATTGTCAAATTTTCCTGAGGGTTGTCCAAAAGCACCGATATTCTTGTGACCATCTTGTAGCTGTTGTTTGAGTCGTCGGCCTGAGTTGATCTTCTTAAGGTAGACTTGAGAGTCATCCCGCCGGGAATCCTTTACGCAATTTGGGCAGAAACATACATCTCAATAACAGTGACCTATCCAGGATTTGTGAGCATAATGGGGTGTGCCTTCAGACTTGAAAGAAATGATTTCTGACTGCTCAGAGATGATTGGAGTCAAAGGATTTCTGCCTGCTCAGAGGTGATTGGAGTCATCATATATTGAGTAGGGAAGATACTACTAGGAGCTTCTTCGGGATTCTTGAAGGTGATCAAGGTTGATCCATCCTTCTGGGTAGTAAATGTTGCGTCAGAAGACTGGATTGCAACATGGGATTGATTAAGCTTCTCGTAGTTGGTCACCCATGAATCTGGAACAAGTTTCTTCAATTCTTCAGTGGGGATCTGCTTGGGGATCTGGGTGCACATCGGAGCATTCTGGGAGTCCGCAGTAATCATCAGGGCTTCTGTGGTGCCTGAAAACGAAAGATATAGGGCATGATTATAGACTCTATACACCATCTAGTAGTGGAGATAAGTTGTAGAGATGGAGCTCGGGTCCATATCTATTCCTGTGATCTGCGGTTGAACTTTGAGGGAGTTCAGGAGACAAGAATCTTAGAGAGACATGCAAAAGTTAGGGAAGATTTTGTAATGACTATCTCGTATATATGATAAGATGATATTTAAAATAAAATAAAATAAAAAAGGTCTATATGCACATATATTATATATCTATAATACATAATTAGAAATGTACATGTGATAAGATAATATATTTAGAAGAAGTATCCATATATATTTATGTATAAATATATTACAGAAGATGTGTAAGGTGCGAGGTGTACGTAAGAGAATAAAGAAATCAAGTGTACCGAAATTAAATCATTGTCGAAAAGGAATAAATTTGAACCATTGGATCAAAAAGATTAAAGTACAAAACTTCAAAAATTATTCTCCTTTCTATATTATTATATTTACTAGTATGTAGTAGTGCCTCCGGCACTTGTACACTTTGGGCTTAGCAAGCTGTGCCCTGCTTTTTATTACTAAAAGGGATACTGAAGGGATAAAAATTTTAGTAAGAGAAGATACGTCAAGAAAATTTACAAGTATAAACGAGGATAGAGTTCATAGAAATATATGATTAATATAAATACATATACAATGCATCTCCTTTTCTAATTGAATTTTGGTCACAAAAATCAATTTACATTCTTTATTTCTAAGACATATAAATCTACTATATTTGTAAAGCAGTTTCAATGGTTACTCTAATATTTACTTACTGATGGTTATCATTGTTTTAACCCTATGGTATAGAACAGATGGTTGTAACGAACTAAGTAGTTAATCAAAAAATTTAATGAAAATTAATGAGAATTGAATTAAGAGAGCTTCTTAAATATAATTTTGAGTGGGCAACTTGCTATTAACTTTCTAGCATTACTTTTTCTATGTATTTTTCTTTTAAATGAATAATATTCATTCCTAATTTTTGAAATTTGATTCCTAATTTATTTTTACTTTGGATTTCATTTACTCCTAATAATTTATTAACTGTTTTTTTTCTTTTCTTTAACTCTACTTTCTTTTAATTATTATCATTATTATTTCTAACTTTTCTTCCACAAGCTAACATTTTAAGAACCTAATTTTTAACCATCTGATGAGGCATCTATTGATAACTCTCCCTTTGCTTGCATCTTTCTCCATCCAATTAAGACGTCTCATGTCGATGCTGGTTTGAATATCGATGTTTCACTTTGCAATTCAATTTGCTTCCGTTGTTTTGACTGTGTTCTTATTCTCTCTCTCTCTCTCTCTCTCTCTCTCTCTCTCTCTCTCTCTCTCTCTCTCTCTCTCTCTCTCTCTCTCTC
>JAFMPE010032883.1:1365-20089 GCA_024759925.1 Ficus religiosa | reverse complement strand
AAAATTTTCAAACTCAACTCATTCATCAACCGAACCCTAATTTCTCATTTGATTCTTTTCATAGCTGCTATTGTTGAATTAAATTCGATTACAATGAGGCAAAATTATATCATGTTAGAGGTAATAAACATGCTTTACAAACCAATTTTTTCATTTCTTTTAGTTTCAATTTTCATTATCACTTCGGAGTTTATACTACCAAATGTTTACAAACCAAAATATGTCACCCCACATTTTTAATCTAAGGATGATTTATTTAAATTTTACGCTTTGTATTGAAGTTAGTTATGAAATTATCGTTACTTTATATTTGTGATTTCAGTATCATCAATAACTTTATAATACAAGATCCATATTTTATAATTTCCATGTGATGATAAAGAAAAGAAGAGAAAATAAAATACCTCTGTCTTCTTATTGGTAAAAGAGAGATTTAGTTATGAAGATGAATGGTGGAGAGAGAGAGAATGAAAAGAAGTTAATAAATTCTTCATTCAAATCTTGTATTTGATAAGTGTAATTTGCTAATTAAAGAATAAGTTTCCCTGTTTAGCAAAATAATAATAACTAAAAGGACCATTGTAACAATTTCAATATATTTATCAAAATTTCTAGTATCTATGACCACATTGTTTACACTTGTCCAGTTGTATTCTCTTTGATGCCTTTTTAGATACTATTATTTTCTTCCTATATCTTGTTTACATAATCCTCCTCAATTTTATTGCATATAATGTTGAGACAATTTATAAAATGACTTAACCACTTTTTTCAAAATTATCAAAAAAATTTTATTAGCAAAATGATCTCGAACAATCAAGAACGATAAGGAAATCCTATATTTAAATGAGATAAGGTTTTTTTTTTTTGCTAATTTCAACTTTTGAGATTGACATTTTAGCAAATACCTAGATAATGCCAGGGAACTATAGGTATTCTTTAAATGTAATCTCAACTTCTTGTACTACAAGTCATCATTCTCTAAATTGATAGTTTTTAAAAAATTGCCATACCAATTAATAATAAGAATCATACCTATCTACTAGGGAAAAATATGATAATTTATTATCAATAATTTGGTATCAAAAAGTTGGATTAAAAAATTGACGTCTCTGGTACTACTATTTAATCATAGATACTACTATGTTGCTATCATTCAGAAAACTGCTATTGGCCCTAATATCGTTGTTTCTGTTTTGTTGTTAACTCTATAATTGTCATCACATATTACTGAAGATATGAATTTTAAGTTACTACTAATTTGGATAACATGCGGAAAGTTCATTTCATTAAGCTCGTGGTCCACCACCAACTCTCACAAGACAAGTGGTCACTGGTCATAACACTTTATTCGCACAACAAATCCACTTATTCAAAGTGATTTATTCGCCTGTCCAAAACTTCCCAATGTGTACGAGAAAGCCCAATGTCACGATAGCACCTTTGTCTAAAAGCTTCAGATGAGACTTCATATTTGAAACGCAGGAACGATCTGACTAGAAAGTCATTCAAAGGTTGATCGAAGAACCAACATTAATCGAAGAAGCTCAGAGGCTCCCGATGAAAACGACAAGTCCAACTAACTATTTGCATTGAGTACCATTTTGAGGAATACAACTGTGGCCTCCAATCTTGTCGTTTGAAATGTGTTATTGAAATATTTCTCAAAAAGTGACTTCTCAATCTGTTTTATGGACGAAACGCAAGGATTTCTGTTTCACGAAAATTATATAGAAAAAAACGATATTATAATATTTAGAGGATTTTGTAGTTTGTGAAAAGTGGGTTACTACACATTTTCAATTCACACTTATCACGAGTATCTTTTTTTTTATTTTGGTAAATATAAAATGGTTAGTAAATTCACACCTCCCGATTAGTTGTCCCTTCCAATTAGTTGTCCCTTCCACATGATTTGAACTCCCAGCCTAATAAAAAGCGAAGACAAAAAGCAGAACTATCTTTGCACAAGACCACCATGCCAACCATCACTAATGGTACACTTACCACAATATATATACATATATATTTACATTAGTAAGCACCTACTACCTCATATGTATTTATTTTTTATACTTGTCAAGACTTGAATTTTAGACTGACCGAACCTAAAACTCTTAAGGGGGAGTTTGGTGGAGTAGTTTGAGTTGAGATTTTTAAGTTTCAATAGTAAATTTTTTTGAATTTTCAGAAAAGACAAAAAACTTTTTGGGAAAAAGACAAAAACTTTTTGGAAAAAAGACAAAAAAAATTCTGAAATGAATAATTTGAGTTGGTGCGCCAAAGAGGGCCAGAGGCTAGCTCTAGTTGCTTCACCTTCCACGATACTTAACTGCATAATAATGTAGCAAAGTTTACTGTCCTTTGTTTTTTATTTTTATTTTTTATAAACTCAATGTTTTATGTCCCTGCCACATGAACCCAAATACTCACTTATGCAATTACAAAGTTTCTTACTCCAAATTAAAATTTCAAGAAAGTTTATTACTTTTATAACTCAGACTTACCTAGGAATTTAATTACATTACGATGTCATATTATGATAAACATCAAATCAAAATAAACATTTTTTAAAATTAGTAAAACTAATACATGATGGTGTTATGGCTATTGCCATATAAACCAGAAGTTTAATTATTCCTCCGTAACTAGTGTTTTTGACTTGATCCTCCAAAGACCCTAACAATCAAAAACTCCTTGGGGTGTCACCAATATTAAACATTATATTATGAGACTTGTACATATATATTTTAATGAGTGATATATACTGATATTCTTTAATATTGTTCTTAACAATCCACTAAGATAATTTGAGTGATACCATTTTGATTGTAGCTCACACCTATAATTCTCATGTAATACAGTGGACTTTAACTCTAAGTTAGGGCGCTAACTATATGTGTATTTTTATAGTAATGTTAGGTTACGAATTTCATTGTTGTTGTTTTTGTTACTTACTTACGTGGTAATAAATTGTACTTTTTAATAAATAAATGTTGTTATTTTTTGTGAAAAGATATGTACAATCATTTAAGTTTAATTGATATGAATTTTTTAACACATCATTTGAAAAAATAACAACTTATATATTATATGGGTTTGTTTGGTGAATGAGTTTAGTTTAAGATTTTTAAGTTTTAATAGTAATTTTTTAGAAAAGATAAAAAACTTTTTCAGAAAAAGACAAAAATCGTGATGAAAAAAGTACAATTTAGTTTAAAATAAACTTTTAACCAAACAACCTCTATATGTAGATTATTATTAAAAATAACAATGTTATACCAATTTTAATTATAATTTTTGAGTATTTACTCATATAATAGCAAGTGCTGTTAATTTTTACAAATAAATATTATAAGTTAATATAATAATATTTTAAACATCTATTAATAAAAAATAAAAAGCCCTGTCTCATAAATTAATACTAAAAAAATTGTAATTAAAATTGACGTTCAAATCTCCTGAGCATTTTTCTATTAGAAAAGGCCAAAAAAAGCATATTTCTATAAAACAAAAAAAGAAAAGAAAAAGGTTGGAGAACCGGCTGCAAGTGTCAAGCCCAACAGAAACGATGGTCTTATCATAGTCCTACGTGTCAAATAGTGAGAGGAATAAATAAATTCAATACTCGCAGTTTAATTCCTTCCTAAACACGAGAAAGAAATGCAGGATTTACTCGCGATCTCTACCGTTGATCGATCAGCCAACCAGCCCAGGCCCACAAAATCACGAAATCCAACGGTCCTTGTCAACGACCCCCAAAACGCGCGAGTGTGAAAAAATAGCTCCTATACGGAAATGGTAGTACCAATTTCGCGCTTCTTTGTTACTTACCAATTTCCACCCTGCTCTCATGGGAGCCACTTCCACTTTCAGTTTTTGCAGGCTCTGCAAAAAGCACACAAATTTTCCATTATCCGTCTTGATCTTCATTCTCATTCTCATTTTTCTTTTCCGTTTTCTTTTCCTTTTCCTACTCTTCATTTTCCCGAGAAACAAACACCCTCGCTAGAAGATCAGTCGTTCCGAAACCCCTGCTCTCCATGTAAGGAAACGCCTTCGTTGATTCATTGACTGCTTTTCTTCTTTTTCTTGTAAATGTTCGAATATTTTGGAGAGATTATTTTCTTTAGCTTTACCAAGAAAGTATCTTTTAAAACAGTAATAGCGTCTTTCATCATTATCATGTATCTCGCATTTCTTGCATATTAGGATTTTTTTTTTTTGGCGAAAATTTTCCTGTTAATTTATGATCATAGTGGACTATATCTTTTTCTACTTGTAGTTGTAATTTCTCTCTCTCTCTCTATCTCTCTCTCTTTCTGATACTAGAGAGCAGATTGCAAAGATTCTGATTATCAAGAACTTTCTTTGTTTTCTTTTCGTATTTTCTGTTTATTTGGTTGCATTTTGGCCATGGAACACCTGGTCAATTCCAAGGTGAGTTTTGGAGAAAACGTACGAAATTTGGTCGATCTCATGTTTTCGTCTCCCTCTTTGTTTTTGTTTTGTGTTTTCTTTTGTCCGTCCTTCTCGTTTTTCTTCAACAGAAGGAACCTAAAATCCTCAAAGTTTTTATCTTGAAGAACAAATTTTAGTTTTATCTTTTTTTCCCTTTTATTTTCTCCATTCTTTTCTGAAAAATTTCAAGTAAATAAGCATATTTCTTTTCCTTGTCGAATCTCCAGAAACCAACACACAACACCCCCCCCCCCCCCCCCCCAAACAAAAAAAAAAAAAAAGAAGGTTATTGAAATAAGAGTTCTAGAAGTATTTTTAAGTTTGAAATTAGTTCTGGATTATAATAAGCTTTTTTTTTTTTTTTAAATTAAATTTCAATATACTTATTGTCCGAGTTATAAAAATGCTGGTTTTCTCTTGCATTCATGTTGTTTTTGTATACTGAGTAGAGAATACGAAAACATATAGAAATTTGATTTCACGTTATGCGTTCAATCTCACTAACTCTCCATTAGATTTAGGACTAGCGTCCATTTTTAATCTGCTTTTTAAGTTCTTTGTTTTATTTTTCTTTTTCTTGGCATGTAAGAAACTGAAGTGGGTAAGGGAATTTCAACTGTTTCCCATGGAGTCTGTGTGAGATGCTATGAAATATAATAAATCTTTACAAGAGAGTAGTGTAAAATTTTGGTTTTTCTAGAAAACAGAATGGGTGCAGGGAGAAAGACGCAGACTTTCACTTTGAGCGAAAAGACTCCGCTTCAATGGACATCAAACTGCAACACAAGTTGGAGGAATCTGAGAAAAAATGATCTTGGTGGGGTCATATTTGGTTGTAAGCATAGCACTATCAAAGAATGTTATTCCAAGCAGTTGTTTGGTGAGTAGATTTCCTCTCTTGTTATGGATTTTTTTTTTTTTTTTTAATGAGCTTGCAATATGTTAATATCAACCGAGTGCAAAAGTCTGAAATTTCTATGCCATTTCTTGAACAGGATTACCAGCTCCGCATTTCTCATATGTGAAGAACGTTAAACCTGGTTTACCACTGTTTTTGTTCAATTATAGCGATAGGAAGCTTCATGGCATCTTCGAGGCTGCAAGTGCTGGAAAGATGAATATCGACCCGAGTGGTTGGACTGAAGATGGGTCGGACTATTCGCCATATGCTGCACAAGTAGATACCTCCATGCCATGTAGTTGATTTTATTTTTGGTTTTGGTTTTTTTTAACCAGTTTTCTCTTGGTCAATTAAACTGATGAGTTTGTGCCATTTGTGTGTTTAAGGTGAGGATTCAAATCCGGAAGCAGTGCCAGCCTTTGTCGGAAAATCAGTTTGGACCAGTAATTGCTGCAAACTACTACGAGTCCAATCATTTTTATTTTGAACTTGACCGGCTTCAGGCAGAGAAACTAATCTGTTTGTTTTCATCTTTTCCAACAACTGCGAGTACTCCCTTTCCAATGAATACAGAGAGGAGGTGCACTACATTCGATGCTTCAGCTAGGTCTAAAACAGGGCAGGAAGGAGATGGTATCAAATTGAATGCTCTGAATGTTTCTTATACTCATCGGGGTGACCCGGAATGTGGCTTCTCTTATGATGAGCCTCCTGGCTTAGGTGCAGAAAGCCAAATGTTAGGAATGACAAATGATGACTGGGAAGTAGAAAAGGATACACGTGAGGGTAGAATCTTGGAGCCTAGTGTTGGACGCTCGTACTCCGCTGTAGTGAGAAATATTGGTGCTTCTGCTGCAAATCCAAGTCAGTCCAATAGTGAAGTTGGGAACGAAGAGAAATCTGGTGGAGAGAGCTGGAGTATCGAAACATATCATAAGAAAGCCGCTCAAAATTGTCAATTGGAGGCTGTTGACAAAACACACATTCATGATCATCCTTACAGTTCTGCTGTGCCTGGCACGGGAATTCATCATCCACTGAAAAGTTGGAGTGCTTTGTTTAAAGATTCAGCTACTTCTGATGTTGGAAAGGAAACCCAAAATATCAATTCTTTGGTACCAGAATCAAGAAACGTTTCTGATTCAGGTCAATCTGATTGGGGATGGGAATCTCCTTGTTTTGACACTAGTTTCAATGAAAATATAAGATTTTTAGAAGATCTTGTAGATGATTCACCAGCAAGTCAAGAACATATGGCCTCGAGAATTAATAGTGAAATTCCAAACTCTTTCGTCTTGACAAAAGAAACTACCACTTTTACTAATGGCACTCAGAATGAAAGTAGAGTTTATACAACAGAAGCTCCAGAGCTGAACTTGTCTTGTCAAAAGATCGTGAATACAAAGTGGAACATTTCATGCATTGCTCCTCATCTGGACAATGAAAGCCCCCCTTCGGAAGCTGCTGCAGAGGAGGATCCTAATGATCTGATAGATGACGAACGCATAGACTTTCTGTCAAATGGTGAGTATGCTCATTTCCTTCTGCGATAACTGCTTCATACTGTCATCATTTGGAAGAGGCTGGGATAACTAAGATGATGTCAAATGGTACATTCTCTCCAGAAACAGCAAACATCTCGGAAATGGAGTCTTCTGATGTTCAATGTATTGTGGCCAAGGTAATTGAGATTGTCTATTGTATTTAAGCTTTAAGTTTCAAGGTTATCTTCCATCTTTTTAACTCGGTATTGTATGTCTGACTTGCAATTACAGTTACTTGTTGAAGTCGAAGAGCTGAGATCATCTCATCTAGGACAAGTCCAAAAAGTCAGTATGTTGGAGCATGATCTGGTATGTTTCTTACTACAATACGCTAGTTGCTTTGACTCTCTTAGTTGAGTTACCAAATAGTATGTCTAAGATAGGAGTCGGCATTGGATTGAAACCAACTTTTTTTTTAGTATCCATCGTCCAATCCAATTGTGAAAAAATCCTTTCAAATCCAACCAAATTTCAGATATTATTATTTCTTTCCTAGTTTGGTTGCTTCCTTAGACTCAGGGCCCGTTTTGGGGGACATCTGGAGATGGTATTTTGAAGGTTGAGTTGGAAATGTGTGTTGGGGGGGAAAACTTTTGAAAAAGTTATGTGATATAGAAAATAGTGCAAAAATATGAAATGTGTTTGGAAAAAAAAAATGCAAAATGGATTTTATCTTTTTTGTCTCGTCGATACGAGTATTTTGACATAAAAATTATCTCATTTCAATTTGAAATGAGAAAGTTATGGACATTTAAAGTTTGAGTTTTTTGAAAACGGAAGAGAGGGAAAGTTTGATTTGGAGTTGGGATTTTGAAATCTAGATGGTATTTCACCATCTGGAGACGGCACCCCAAACGGGCCATCTCATTTTCTTTATGCTTACGTCTCTATGCATTCTTCAAGTCTTGTATCTGTATTATGTAAGGAGAAATTCTCTACTTTTGTCATGAACTGGGTACTGGCATATCGTTGTGCTTTTTCTGTGAACGAGTTGTGCAGGTCAAATCGAGATTAGAGATTCAACTTTTGAAAGATAGATGCAAGACATTGGAATGCCGATCGTTTAAAAAAACTAGAAATATCACAGAAGAAGAGCCCAACTCGATTGTTGGCCCTCATCCGAACCTTGAGCAGTCAATACTTATAGCAGGAGGATTTGATGGTTATTCATGGTTATCAGCTATGGATTGTTACCATCCTTCGTCTGATCTTATGGAATCCCGTAGTCCTATGAGTCGTGTACGTTCACATGCCTCAGCAGTGAAGTTAAATGGCGAAGTTTATGTTTTTGGTGGTGTGTACGAGAATTTGTGGTATAATGAAGGTATTGGTTATGACTTTTCTCTTTTGACTTCCATTTTCTGTAGCTTCTTATGAGCTCAAAATGCATTGATGCCATTTCTCTTTTCAACATGAAGTTGAATCGTATAACCCGTTGAGGGACAAGTGGACTAGGTGCCCTTCAATGAATCAAAGGAAGGGAGGCTTAGCTGGTGTTTCTTTTGATGACAAAATTTATGCTATTGGTGGTGGAAATGGAGCCAAATGCTTTTCTGAGGTGGAAATATATCATTTGGGTATTGGAAGGTGGATCCCTACTCAATCAATGCTACATAAGGTGAATTTACTTCGGCTGTGATTGTTTAGTTTATCTACGTGTTGCCTAATATATGAGAACTAAAAAAAAAAAAAAAAAAAATCTCTTTTTTTAAGCTATTGAGGTATTTTGGAGACTTTTCACCCCGTGCAACCTTAAATTTTTACGTCGTCTTATGTTTATTAAACGAAGTTCATAGTAAGTTGACTTGCAATTATCCTTTCCTTTCTTTTTTGTCAGAGATTTTCCCCAGCTGCTGCAGAAATCAATGGCGCGATCTACGTTGTTGGAGGATATGATGGAAAGAACTATCTGAAGTACGGTGCTACTCTAGTTTTGTATTTCGTTCAACTCTTGATTTGTGTTATAGGTTGAAAGATATAGTTAGTAGTTACCACCACGTAGATTTCACTATCAAGTATCAAGGTTACAATTTGATATTGAGCTACTTGAAACCAATTAGCCCATCGATTCAAAATTGAAATCATATTATTAAAAAGGAAAAGGCTGAGCTTAGATCCAATGATTTTTATATAGCAGAGACAAGCAGCCTATTTTTGTTCATTGATCTTAATCAAGCATGATTTAGTGTTACGGGTGCTTATGCATATCTGACATGAATTGTCTGACTGAATGATGTCTTCCTTAAAATCTCAGATCAGTGGAAAGATTTGACCCTCGAGAATGCTCATGGACGAGACTTGAGAGCATGACAACGACGAGAGGTTGTCATTCCCTGGCCGTTTATGATGAAAAATTGTGAGTCGATCTTGTTTATAACATCAGTTCACCATAGAAAGCCGGCCTTCTTTTATTCAATTTATTTTCGGTTGAGAGATATGATTTTCTGAGCTAATTCATGAAATAACTGTTGGACAGATTTGCCATGGGCGGTTATGATGGTGACATATTTGTGTCTACGGTCGAGGTGTTTGACCCTCGTACGGGTTCATGGATGATGGGGGACTCTATGAACATTTCTCGGGGTTACTCTCCTGCTGTTGTTTTTGGAGATGCAATCTATGTGATTGGTGGCTTGAAGAAGGACGATGAGATTCTAGACACCGTATGCTTACTATTTCCACCTCTAATTCAAATTTGAGTAATGATACACATTATGAAAAGCTTTATCACGAGTATCATTAATACATGTATTAAATCGTGAAACTATTCTTAAAAACTGTTTTCTTCTAGCTTTTTAAATATATTAGTTTCATGAAACTACTTTTTCATTAGTATGTATCGTTTTTCTTCAAATTTGCATAAAAATGCTAGATACACGAGATGATCATTGCCATTGATATTTATTGTTACCATAGCAAAGCATAATACTGTTACCGTAGTTTACACGGAACTTTTTAGCACATTTTGAAGAGTGGTGGAACATGATTGCAGGTGGAATGCTACAAGGAAGGTCATGGATGGCAAGTGACAAATCTGAAAGCCATAGGAAAAAGGTGCTTCTTCTCTGCCATTGTCTTATAATGTAAGGTCGGAATTCGAAAAAGGTTAAAAAAAAGGCGAGAGTTGCAATGCCTACACTCTTTTTTGACAAAGACCATGGTTATCATTCATTGCAGGTCCGTTTTGACTTGAGGTTTGGATTAAACTCTTCTAACGAAACACACAAGTAGGAAATAAGTAAATAATCCACACATGAAAAACAGACATTTTAAATTTACATAAATTCGTAACCAACTGGTAACCAAGTTAACTACTTCCGCTTAAGTATGTAAAAGATAGCAACTTTATTCTGACAGTCAATAATGGTTTGCACCTTTCCTTTCCTGACGCTCAATTAATCGACTCCAATCACTTTGCTTATCGTTAACAGCATTTTACGTGTTAAGTTTATCAACTAATCATTATATAAGTTGCAAAATATCTAATTCTCTTAGCAAGGGCTTTGAAATGATGCGGTATAGAACTATTGTAGAATAATGTTTCGAGGTTAAAAAATATTATTATTCTATGTTGGATTGTTTATTTATGGAGAAATGAATAGTTAATGGTTTATAAAGAGTTTAGTAATTTTAATGTATATGAATAATTTTTTTCTTACTGAAATACCCCAATATCTAAAATTACTACAAAAATGTATACCAAATGTGGTGCATGAATTCTAAAAATTTTAGGATGAGATCGAGTTTGATTTAGAAGGTACAAAGACAGACTATTTAAATGCATATTTTGAGAAACAAGCTGAATTGAGAATAGAAGTTGCCCGGTAAAAATTCCTAATCAAGTATTAGTTCACATAATGTTCGGGATGCTAACTCTAACGTCAGTATTTGTATCGATTTTTGAATTGTCACGTTTTCATCAATAATATACAATATCTTATTATTAATTGATTTTAGTAGTAAAATAATACTTGAATTTGGTGGGGGAAAAAAAAACAAGTTTGCGTTTTTCATTTGTATATATGTGAACCCCAAAAGATCTTTTTCAGAGAAGATTATCAAGCGTTTAACGAAGTAGTTAATTTGGTAAATTGACCTGATTAAGTTAAAGCGAGTTTATCAATTCATGGACCATTCATTTGTCAAGATTTAATTGTATTCCCAATGTTCCTAGTCTTTTGCGGTCATTGGAAAGTTCAAAGTTAAGGTGTCGGTGTGTCACTAATCGCTAAAACTTATATATATGTATGTATGTATGTATGTATGTAATATTTTTTGAACTGTCTAAACTACAACGGCCAATCACACGTGTGTCCCGTGAAATTCCATTTTTTTGACGAAGTTCCCAAGAGGAAGTTTCCAACTCTTGAATGATGCAGGCCAATAAGCATCTACTTTCACCCTCTTAAAAGAAAAATAAATGAGAAATTCACGGTCCAACAAGCAAAGCAAAAGGCTTTGCATCTGCTTGGCGCCTGATTCTAAACTGGATCGGTATTTGGGAGGGTGAAAAATGAGTTTGGTATAGATTTCAAAAAGGCAAAATTTGATTTGGATTTGAAAAATCCAATCCAAATCTTTGCTACCGAACAAGGGCTTTGTCTAACATAATGGACCTAATCTCATCAGTAGTGCTTGATAAATTATTGCTTAAATCATCAAGTAAGTTTAACTGACCAGAAAGAGAAACATCAATTACAAAATCACCAACTATACCTTGTCCCATAACGCCATGACCTAAAGAGAAAAGAGACGAATTTTTTTCTTTAAAAAAAAAAAACAAAAGACTCGAGAATGGAGAAGCCTCGGAGATCTCCAGCTACAATCACAGGGCATTTGTTAACGCCGCGAGCTAATAGGACCACACCAAAAAAAAAAGAGATGGAATTGAGAATTGAAAAACCTCAGAGATCACCAACCACCATTACAGGCCGTTTGCCATGGAGAGAACTCTCACTCGATACCATGAAACGATGGCAAGACAGCAATGAGTGGGTCTCCGTAGCCCACAGCTTCTGTTAAACCATACACAAATGAGATCAAAGAGTTGAGAGTTTCTTGGTCATAATATATAGCTCATTCATCAATGCAAGTAGGAATGTTTCCGGAACAGTAATAGAATGTAAGGGAAAGGTAATGGGTTCGTAATGGAATTAAAAGCGTTTACTCTATTAGAAAGTAGAATGGGGCCGAGACCAAACTAGCATTCCTAATTTTATAAGTAAACACACGATTAAATAAGAAAGGAAAACACTCTACCTTTTCCCTTTCCTTCCATGTACGCCCTAAAAGTCCAAATCACACAGACCATGAAGTACGTTTTTTTATTAGTTGATCTTTTATAGAAATGACTAATATCGTCAACATGTTTTTGGCTAAAAACGCCACTCTCGGTCTGCAAACATATTTATTGAGGTAACCTAAACAAACCTCGTCTTTATTTTCATTGTAAAACATGTGGACCATTGGTCCATCAAAAGCTAACAAGCTACTGTTAGACGAAACGCAAATGATCTTGAGAGGATGATTTAGATTATATATATATGGGGGGACTTGTGATTCCCATAATCTGTACCGTTTTGTGGTGTCATATTTAAAATTCTATGACAGGTGATACAAGCTCGATATATTAATCCATTCAAGACAATAAATATACGGTATAAACAAGCATAAGAGTTCTGTTTTACCTCCTTCAGTAAAGAGGACCTTCAAGACTTCTCCGCCCACGTCCGACTGTTCAGCATATCAAGACCAAACCATCAGGAGATTGGCTATCATGAGAGCACACACATTTCAAGAAAGAACCAAAAAAGAAGGCTTACCTTCACTGGAAGTTCGGTGCCAAACTGATCCACGTATCCAATAACTTGTCCCTCTTTAATTACATCTCCCTGTTTATTTCAGAGTCAAGCAAAAACTAAATGAGCATACACAGCCATGGTGTGTTTCCATGCAAAATTATCCCAAATTCAGTATTTGCATTATGAAATGAGAAGTATGAAGCCGATTTCTAGAAATACAGATTTAAAGATGATACCAACTAATAAGGAAGGTCATCCAGATGCAGACAAACATCAGATGAAAAGATTAATCACAAAAAATTAGATTAATTGCAAAACATTATGTGATCCCAGAAACCACTGGCCCAAATCAGACCTATTATTATACTCGTATCTGTTTCTCATATATCGCAGATTTGCCTCAAGGCATATGGCACATATCTCTCACTATTTGTGCCCAGAAAAATAGCTTGAGCAAAAGGAATACTCCATCTTACAAATTACACGTTTGGGCATTTTAAAATAGATTTATATATGAACATAAGAGTGCAGAGCAGGAAGTGACGTATTTATGAATATTTCCTTTCAAAACCAGATGTTTAAGGAAATTTTCGCTTCTAAAATATCTGAGTAACATTAAATGTTGTACAAAACATACAAGTAACAGATACCTCTTTACAGATAGGTGGTTGCTTCTTTCCTTTCACCGTTCTCCCCCTTCGGAATGAGCCAACCTGGCCAAAAAAGTAGTTGCAGATGGTACATTTAATATTCTATCAAACAAAGAAAAAGGATGACTGTCCTTCGCAGGCAAAACATTTACCGTTGGAGAAGACACAAGAACATATGCATTAGATCCAGAAGCCTCCAAGGCTGCTAACTTTGATGATTTCACCAAGGAGACATTCGCAAATGGACTGGTATTTTGGGCAGAAGTTTTGGGTGGTGATGGTGGTGGGGCAGCAGGAGCAGATTCATCCATGGGTTTAGTTGGAATAGGTGGTGGTGATGTTGGCGAGATGTGGGACAATGGAGCTACTGTGGCTCCAACATTCCGCTTCAAATTCATTTCAAAATCTCCAACCTATCACAGACAAATGCTGATCAGAATGTAGAATAGACAAAAAGCCAATAGTTCTGACAATAGTTCCGATTTCAGTAACTTATTGACAGACACCATATTGTAGAATTCTCAAGTACTTCCATGAACCATCGCTAGAAGATACACAAGGTCTTTCTATCAGCAGTTTACCTCGTTCTTTGGCGGATTTACTCAATTGGAAATGGGTTCCAGCTATATGCACTATGAGTAGCGTTAAGAAAATCTAGAATTATGAGGATGATAGATTCTAACTGCATTCCAATTTAATCAATGACCTAAGTATTAACTTCAGCCCTCTGTTATAGGAAGGAGGATCATCAAGGAGATATCCAACTTCTCTAAAGAGATCCCGTGATTTGATGCTCTTTTCTAGCTGACAAGTTCTTGTCGTTACAATGAAGAAATAGGTCTCAGCAGGCACCAAAGGGAAATCACCACATGGTATACAAGATTTTTCTATTACGGTTTACCTTGTTCTTTTGCAGATTTGCCACATGGCAACTGCAGATGGGTTTGAGCTATATGCACTATGAGCAGCAGTAATAAAACCTCGAGTTGTGAGGATATTATGATTCCAACTGAAGCCTTATTTTGTTCTATAAATTTTTGCCTATATACCAAACAACAAGAATGCGTTTTAAAAGAAACCAGATAGTTTAACAGGGTCTTGAAGTTCACCTTTAATTTCAGTTCAGCAATCTCTGTCTCATCACAGACCTCTAGCATCAAAGCCTGATGATTTTAAAACATTAACTAAAGTCAACTAAGTATCAAAATTATATAAGCTATGCAAAATTTTTTAATGTAAAATGTCAAAGTAAAATTACAAGTTCGACGGGCAGAACATAACCTACGGTTTAAATAAGTTCATTGTAAATGAATTCAATCTGTATTTTTTATTCATCCATCAAGCATTAAATAGGAGTTTCAGTCTCCAAATAACAGTTTGGTTATTTAAAAAATATGAAATGATGATCAAAGCTATTGTCCCCTATATCGAATGATCTCTGACAGAAAGTAGAGGAATAGGATATGGACACATAGGTTTAAATATGTATAGTATCAAGAGAAGACTATAACAAATCAGTTGGTATCTGACCGATTAAGAAAAAGAACGCATTAGAAACAAAACAAGAAATGAAGGAAACAAACTATATAACTGTCAAAGAAATATGCTCACCTCAAATCCATTGGGAAAAGTTGCACTTCGTGGAGTTTTCTCCAATGAGCCTTGTGGAACGTAATCTGATGAAACTAGCCATCATTAAAAAGAAAACCCTTGGATAATGAAAAACTGCATACTAGCATGCACAACATTATTAAAAGTCTTGGACCATATTAGTTTTTGCAAATATGGTGAGCCAACCAGGCAGCAGTTAGAAAAGCATCACCACATTTGGGCAACAAATTCTAGCAGCTTCCATTTTATACACAAGGGAATGAACTTTTCACAAAGATTGTGTTATGAATCAAGCATAAAACAGGAACAGTTGCTTTTAACTTTAAGAGTGTAGTTCTATTTACACATATAATGCTTCTATAACCAGCCTGAAATTCTGTAAACCAATATCAACCCCAGCCTCTAACTCAAAGAAAACTAGCAATAATAGAGGAGTCAAACATCAGGAGTAATGATTTTTCAGTTGCGCCCACGTAAAGGTAACTACCTCACTTAGATAAACATGTTGCCCAGTTTCAAAACAGGAAGACTCACCATTCGACTTGGCTGCCTCCTTAGCTTCAGATGTCTTTACACATGAAACCAGAAATCCCTTCTGTTTTTTCGGAGAGTAGATTAACCTCCCACTGGTAGTCAAGCTCGGGACGCAAGATCTGTTTGCATTAAGCTGCCTGACATTATACACAGGAACCATACCAGGCCTCTCAAGGAAAGACCTTGCAAGTGAAACAGTATCCACAGAACCTGTAATATCAAAACACCAAATAATCAAGTGATTGCTGACCATGCCTTGCTACTAGTTGAACAGATCGAGCTTTGCAGAATAAACTAGTTATATACATGCAAGGAAACTGAAACGCATAAACTCACAGATGAATGCAGATCATAACCTCTAACAGACTTAGTTTCAAATTTTTAATTTTTAAAAGATTGACCAAAAAAAAAAAAAGTACTTACTTTATGGGTCTACGAGACAACTTTAAATCAAGGACGGATAGCAAGAAATCCCAGATATGAGTATTCATATGAGAGGTCTCAGCTAGAAAAACTAATCCCCCTTATAGTTGCAGGTAAATAGTAAATAGGAACTAGTAGTTCACTGTTATCCGAATTATATCCTATGTACTTATCCAATACCACATAATTGCCCTAAATAACACCAGAAGCAGACGTTGAGTTTAAATCCTTATGATAATTCAAGCAGTCAGAGCCAAATACTCATACATAGAAACATATATGTACATATCTATTTATTCAAGCAGATAACTAAGATTAACGCTACAGAATATGTCAAGCACGGCCACCATGGACAAGAATTGGAAGGAAATTAGGAATTCAGATTTTTATTTTTTTTTTAAACAATATAAGGGGGAAAAAAACCACATTTGTTAAATTAGATCCATTCATCTCAAGGAAACTCCAAATGTGCGCTATAAGCTCGAAATTAAAAGCAGACGAAGCTCACATTAACAAAATACACAAGATCCTACTAGCCTAGAGCCCAATTTCAACGTCAAATTTCCATATTTCAACACAAAGTAAGGTTAAAATCATCGCATTTTGTTCGTTTTTCGTGGAAATCAACACCAGAAAAAACTCAAATCCACCCTTATCCATCGCAACCTAACCTCACTCGAAACTTTTCACCAATACATCTACACTCAAACGCACATGCACATACACACAAGACATAGATAAATCTAGAGAGAAAGGTGGAGAGAGAAGCATACATTGAAAGGATCGGAGAACAGCAGAGGACTCCATGGAAGAGAGATCAGGTGGAACAGGATGGGGATTTAGAGGAGATTTTTGGGAGCAAACGAAGCAGAGATTTGAAGAGAAAAAGATGAGAGGAAATCGAAACAAGAAATGAGAGAAGAAAATGGTGGAGTTTGTTTATGGGTGTGGTGGGGTTTGGTTGGTTGGTTGGTTTAAGCGCAGTTGGGGAGGTTGGCTTTGTGTTGTCCGCCCTCTCTCAGTTTCTCCGTTATAGCTTTCAGACTGCTCCTCGCTAATGTGCGCCGCGGTGCGTGTCCACGTGTCTCTCCCTATCTGCCACTCCTTTGCGATTCACGACAGACGTTTTCGTCTTATACGGCGTGTCGTTTGTCCATACCTATTGATAAATACGACATCCGGTTTTTTTTTTTTTTAAATTTAAATACAGTTTTAAGATGAACTAATTTTTACCGTTAAAAAATCAACCACGGTGTGTTTGAAACTCAAGTTTTAACTCAAAATTTTCATTTTAATTTTTTTTCTGAAAAATTAACAAAACAAAAATAATAATTAGTTTTTAAAAAATCAACAAATTTTAATTTAAAAATTTCATCTCCAACTAATTTATTAAACGGAGGCTAAATCTAACTATTAAAATTATAATTCTTATCCATAATAAACAAAAAGGATAGTTTTTAAGTAAATTTAATCTTTTTTATTTTGTTTTAATGTCGATGTAATTTTGCCATGAATAAACAAACAACAAAAAGAATAAAATACAATCATGGGCTTCACAGGAAGAGACAACTTCATAAAAGATGCAATAGTAATCCCAAAAGTAGTTTCCAACATTGAAAATCACTTTCATATCTTTCCGTGGAGCCATATTCCTTTTTTAATTTTTTATATTTTTATATATTTTTTTAATATAATCGCTCTTTTTCAACTGTTATTACAAGGATTCTCCTAATCTCCCCCAGCCACTCATTAAAGGGCCGAAATTGCTGACGGATTTTTGTTTTTATTGTCTTGTATGTCGTAAAAAATAAGATGAGAATAAAGAAGCAATATATTAACTTTGCACAAAGAGATGAATATTTCGAACTCCAAATCATATCAAATAATTAGTATTACTTCTACAACATAAAGTACTAGTAACGGGGCCAAAATAGAATTACTTGTGGTTATCAAATGTAGTTACATAAGTACCCCATGACAACGTTAAATAATGGCTACGAACTAACTACCACTAATATATTGACAGTAGTTTTCATCCTCTTCTTCCTCTTTTTTTTTTTTTTGGTTCAATCTTAAAATCCCCAAATTATATAGTTAACTTGATATGATCATCTAAGTCTCTTTAGAATAATTAAGAAATCATAAGGTTAAGAATTTCCCTAAATTCCAACCTCCTAGTCTCGGTATGACAAGTTCTATATTTGTTAGGCCAATACGTCAACCAAATCCAACCCCTTATTTCCCACTCCATTGTTCTTCCCACGGCGGCCTTGCCCACCTTCCACACCACGCTCTCTCCATACTCGTCACCCGCAAACACGACACCGCCTTGCCTGGTGAAAGGCCGGTACGCACTAGAGTACCGATGCTTAAACCAAGCTTTAGGGTTCATCAAAGCAATCTTTGACGGCCTAGAGGAGAACACCTCTCTTCCATCCACACTATCATGGAGGTACCAATTCAAGTTTGCGCTATATCCGTGCACCGATTCCTCGAATTTCCAAGGCTTGAGGCTCATTGTCACGGTCTCCCCGGCGGATACCTTGAGCCCCAAGTAAGTATTTGGCGGGTCGAAACTGGCTTCTATGGTCTTCTCGAGGCCAATTTCTCTCACCGGATTCTCGGAAGATTTGTTCACCGAAACGCTTAGGACATTGGTTTGAAGAGTTGGAGTGAGTTGGAGGGATATTCGCGAAGGGAAGTGCTTCTCTGCCGAGCCAACACCTCGTTCCGACATTAGTGTCTCGTTCACAAGCTTAATTATATCACATCTGTTGAAAGGGAAAATTATTTAAAAAA